>JAZGTJ010006669.1:0-24416 GCA_036877575.1 Botia almorhae | reverse complement strand
TGAAATCGCATCGTAAATTGTTCACTTAAATGTAGCGCAGGCAATTTCAAAGAGGCTAGCAATAACGCAAATAGTGTGCAGCGGTCTGCAAAAACATAGTTTGACAGGCAAGTAGAACATCCTATCATTGCATTCGGACCGAACACGTTCATTCGGTCATTGCATTTGGATCGCAAACAGCATAAAATTTGTTCTTGGAATAGATCGCCTACACTGAATTGAATGGTTTCACTCTTGTTATGCAAATAAAATAAATTGCGATGAACTTTTTTTGCATTAAATAAGAATAATAGCACATCTCTCCGACATCAGATTAACTCACTAGTTAGTAAGACAGAAGACCCCAATTACAATTAACCAAACTTCTAAGATTGAGGGCATATTGTTTTCTGTGTACAAAAATGCCTTGCACGAGATCTACAACAACCTCATTCTGCCGTTTTGCATGTCAGGGTGAAGTGTATCACTGATGTATTTAATTATAGGGCCATGCTCTTAGAATGGCATCAAAGAGCGAGCAGTAAATCTGTGCTTGCTCCTGTCTCGACCCACAGTCCCTAATGTATGTGGGGTATGGTGATGAGACTTAGCTGGATCACTGATGATTGGATTAACCTGGATGAATTAAGTTAGTCTGATTAGATCTTCTCTTATGCTGTCTAATACGAGCAAATTTTAATTTAGTCACAATGATTTTCAGGAGCGAGATAAAAATAACATTTACATTCATTATAAGCTTAGATAAGCTCTCTTTGAAACCACAAAGCTATAAAGTACAGAGTTACATGACTCAGACTTTTTAATTATGCATGTAATTCCTCAGACAAACAATGTTTGTTGTTCAAATGTTAAGTATCATTGAAGTGTCCTCTGATTGTCCTCTTTACAGCTGGCTGAGGTGTCTGTAAATTGCCTCACACAGTGGGTCTTTCATAAATAACACTTAATAAATGGCTTTAGATAAGATGTCTTTCAGCCTAGCCCCTTTTCTAAACGACAAATTTCGGATCATTCACATTTTGGTAATTTGTTAAGCAATATGTAACTTACTAGTATATATGATTGCGTACACTGTAAATGCTTAAAGAGAAATATTTTGGAAATGCAAACTCGCTCAGGACGTGTGTAATATAACACTAGACATTTGCTATTGGTGAGCATAGACATAAGTGCAACAAGAGTTTACCCGAGCAGAGAAATTTCTTGGTCTGACTGCTCTTCATGGTTCCCTTCTCCTGCAGCTGTAAAACAGAGGTTCTAAAGATCCTCTTGATCTCCTCGGAGACCGCCCTCCATGCTTTGTCGTTCTTTGACTTGGCTACGCTGCTTGACTCCATCTGTGGAGGGAAGCACATATGGGGTCATCCAATGGTTCTAGGTTCTATTGTTTGTATGTTTTAAACCTCGTCCTGTCCTACTTGCATAAATTAACACTGCTCCTGTTCCACTTTAAGCTATAAAAAATCATTAGTATTCTGTTCTCATTCATGGCTGGTGGTTTAATCGTAAAGCTTGATGTATGGCTTTGTTTTAAATAGGGTTCTATCACTTCTTGCATTGACCCAGATAACAGGAAACGTTGGCTAATGTTCTCTAAAAGTTATCAAAAAACTTTGTAGAACTTTGTATGTCATATCTAAAACGTTATTAGTTGTTAGTGGAACATTTAAAAAACGGAACATGTTAAACAATGTTAGGAAATGTTAGGGAAACGTTCTTACAACAAAAATTGTTAGCCTTAGTCATGTTATTTCCATGTGCATGAGCCAATTTTTGGTTTCAATGTCAATTTGTGGCTCAGTTAACCTAAGTTGACCCCCACAATACAAATTGTACTGGGGGATCCGGACACATTCTATATACTGTAAAAGAAGACACCAGACCCCCCATTAACTGTTTAAGAAGTGTTTGTCATGAACCCAGTCACCTATAAGAGAGAGAGATAGGAGAGGAGGAGAGAGAATGAGAGAGAGAAAGACAGAGAGCAGATCGGTGGGTGTTTTTGCTGAGTGCAGGTGGAAATTCGGTCCATGCTGTTTTTCTCATTTTAGTCCAACAGAGACCCTCAGCTTCACAGACGCTCTCTCAATCTGTAGCTACTCTGTGTTAAAAACTGATTTATACACACGCTCTATGATCAGCTTGTGTGTACGAATGATAGAGAGCGAAACAGAATTTGTGTGCGAGTGTGAAGGGGAGAGAGAGAGAAACAGTTCCAGTAAGGTTTAATGAAAGACAAACTGAATTTATGAAGCTAATAAACTCCAGAGCCAGTGAACAATGTTCTCTCCTGAGTCTGCCATCTCTACAGCGCTCCATATAAAACAGCAGTCAGGCTCTGACATTTACAGGCGCCTCCTCTGTGTGCTGGACAGATCAGGTCTGTCGGAAGCTCAAGCTAATCCTGGATGTTGTAGGAGATGCATCTCTTTTGTATCAAAAGGTCTCCGAGTCGCTGACTCCGAATCGTCTGCATTGTTATAACACTTATGTCAAGAGAATAAAAATTATTTAAAAACTTATATGAAAGAAAAGTTAGAAATGTTGCCGCGAGTTTAAGCGGAGACGTTAAAATGAACTGAAAATAAAAACTAAACTAAAACAAAAAAAGTATTAAATAATGACAAAAGCCCGTTTGACTAAAACTAACATAAAAAATAAAAGCTAATTCAAAAAAATAACACTACAATAAAACTACAAACAAATCTACAAAAACTGTTGCATGTAAGAACATGTTTCACAAGTGCACTTTTTAGCTACATTTTTTAGCTTAACATTTTTGTAGCATTGTTTTTAATCGATATAAAGAACAATGCTACAGTGCTAAAAGGTAGCCTAGCAAATATATACACAATTATTCTGATATATATTCTCTCTCTATATACATGTGCTCTGTTTCTGCTGTACTCACAGAGTTCTGGTAGTTCTTTAGCATCTCAGCTTTGGGTTTAAGGTAGTAGGCAGGCGGGACAGAGTTCTCATCCCGACAGTACCATTCCTCCAGGATCCGTGTGTCTAACCCCGCCTCCACCGCCGCATCCAAGATCATCTCAAACTCGGCTGACTCCACCTCCCCTGGGACACGGATGCTGCCGTACTTCTCTCCAATGAGCCCCTGGGAAAGAGGTTTATTTACACCTTAATCACAACATATTAGGGAACATTTTTAAATGAGTATAAATGAAAAGAGAGAAGTAAACAGCACTGAAAGGCAAGGCAAGACTTTAACCATACTACCACACAAATTGCATTGTGCCATCTCAGGCTAAATGGCTGCATTTAAATGGTTGTTGATATAATGATATCTTCAGAAATAACAGGGTTGATAGTTTAATGGTTTAATTTGACATTTAAAGTCTGGTTCTCAAGGTTGTGAAAAAGGCATTTTTCGGACAATTTATATTTCCATTTCTGCAAATATTCGCTTTTCAAAAATAACCTGTTTAATGTACAAAATAACAGTAACAGGGTTGACATTTTACGATTGCACTGACAAGTATAACAAATCAGATAAAGTGGTAAAAGAAGGACTTCAACTTGTCCTTGAAGATTAAAATTTACTTCTGTTTCACACCTACAGCAAGGGTACGAGGGGCATGAATGCCATCTGTTACACAAAGTGATTCAACAGAGGTGAACAACTAAAGACATAAATAAAAGAGAAAAACGACGACTCTGGAAACACTCTGAAATGATCAGCTAATACTCGATAACAGGGTTTATTCAACAAAAACACATTTTCAGCTACCAGAAACCAAAGGAAAACAGAGCGCGCTTGGCATTTAACATTGAGGGGTTGTAATAAACTTACAAACACAAAAGGCTGCTGGATTCAGAGTGCACCACTTCCAGCCTTCCTTTCTTAAGCAAGCTATTTAACTCGCCCTGTGTGATTGCTGTCCGTGCCGCTGAGATTAGCAAAGCCAATTCGCTACGTTTGCCAGTGTCATTATATCCACATGCCTGTAACTGCCAGCTGCAAAGCATCCAAATTGTGCTGGATAAGCCTATAGACTAATGATCTGGCCCTTCTTAAAAAGCAGATGCTTTATGGAACCGCTGTAAATGAGAGAGGGTGTGTGGGATATCAATGACTGATTAACAGGAGAATCAGAAATATACAGAGACTACTTTAAAGGATACTGGAATAACCCTTCTGTTTACATTCATGCGTTTGGCAGATGCTGAACGCAACTTACAGTGCATTCAAGCTATATATCTGATCAGTATGTGTGCTCCTGGGAATCGAACCCACAACCTTTTCGATGCTAACGCAATGCTCTACCAGCTGAGCTACAAGAACTTTTATTGCTTTCTTTTGCAAGCATCCAGTTCTCTCTGTTTTTTACTTTATTTTTGCTCACAGTCTTATCTGTCTCTCTCTCTTTCCAGACCCTTTCCACACAGAGAAACACACATTATTCCTGCTAACGTTGTTGTTTCAGTCTTCAGAGCACCATATTGAAGAGCCAAAACCTGTCTCAGTCTCTCTCTCTCTCTCTCTCTCTCTCTCTCTGGCGATTAAAAAGTAAGTTTTGCTCAAGTTAAAGGCAAGGTAGGCGATTTTTCAGGACACATTTTTTGGTATGGTGGTTGAAAATGTCTTCACATCTTGATATATATCAATGTAGTTATCTTCTGGGGAAAGCACGGAACCATATAATGTTTCTACTTGCCTGTCAAACTGTGTATTTGCATACCTCTGTGCACCCTGGGAGGGGTGTGGCTTTGGGGAGCGCTCTGAAGAGAGGGTAAGATCTTATGCTTTTAAAGCTAGCTAGCTATTACTAGCCTCTAAAATATAAATAATCATTAAAAAAACATCATTAAAATAATCATTATTATCCATTAACAGAAACTATTCTAAGAAACCAGGACCCAAAACTCCTACATCAGATGATAACCGTAATACAGAGAAAACTGTGAAAACTGATCATTCTCATTGTGCAGAAGATACACAGCATTACAATCTCATGATTTATCACAAGTGTTTCAGAGACACCACCCCTGCCATGAAATCCATCTCCTTTCTGCTGCTGCTGAGGATACACACTATCATCTCATCCCTGACTATGGAGAACAACAAGATGTGTGTGTGTGTGTGTGTGTGTGTGTCTGTAAAATTACACTACAGTGGCATCTGCTTTACCACAATAAGCTGTGCATACAACACCTCAGAGGTGCTTTGAAACCAGCGCTACACTCCCCACACTGGTGTACTGCCAGACAAGTCAACATATTTTACATATTAACATTTTCAAAACATGCTATTATATACACTTTATGTGTAGCCTTTGAAAAATGGACAATCCTTTAACACTGTAACACTGTGTCGTGATGCATAAACAGATATTAAAACAAACACTTTGAAGTTGCATTAGAAGAGAGTATCATAGCGCTCTAATTTTCACCCTTCACACTCTCTGTTGTTCTGCTTCTCTGTTACTGTCCTTCATCTCTTTATGGGTTTGTTTCTTGCTTCTGGCTCTTTCTGCCCATCCTTTTCCTTCTCTTTCTCTCTCTCTCTCTCTCTCTCTCTCTCTCTCTCTCTGCCGCAGGCTGTGTGACAGTTTCAGCTGCTGTGTTTCTCTGCTGTCTCCTCTTGCAGGAGCTTTGAAGTGTGTCTTACTGTCACTGAGCACAGAAAGCATAACCTCTGAGTGCAGCGAGGCATTGTGGGAAGGGTTGGTGTTGTTCAGGATTAACTGATCCTTCCAGGAATTTTAGCTTCATTTCTGGATTTTAAATATCCAAAATATCATTATCTATAAGTATTATGACATATATTGTATGTTTAGTGTTGGGTGGGATGTGTAACAACATAATGTGTAATCTGGTGCTTTTAATTTCTAAAAAATGATGTTCTGATACAGTCAAAGCTGTACTCTGTCATTTCTGTTCTGTAGTTATTGACCAAGTACAGATTAGATTAGTGTTCACCTTACCCTACCTCGATTCACAATGGAAAGTTGTACAATAATGATTTATAATTTAGCGGTCGGGTCAGGTTTCACTGGAAATGTCCGTCTGTAAACAGAAAGAAGATCTGGCCACTATATCACATGTCTGAGTTTTGTAGATGGTGCAGCGTTTGTAGCTTTTTCCTACAGCAGCTGTTTTGGATTACAGCTATAAAGTTCTGCCATTACCTGGGTAACATCAACGATTTCAATTAAAGCTATGTTCTGTGTAAGAAAACAATCTCTGTTGACAGCATCTGTGACATTTCGACTAGCCTCTCGATTTGTAAAACAAGTGAAAATCATGTTCGGCTTAATGCTGACTGTACACAATGGAAGTCTAAGGGGCAAGACAGTTCCTTATTTTCTGTTGGAACTGACAGCCTGCGACAGTCTGTTGATGGAGCTTGACTGCATTCGACTTGGAACTGTTATAAATGATTCATGTTCAAAACTAAATGTAACATTCAGCAACAAATATTGTTTTGTAACAAAATTGTTTTGGTCTCATTCGGCTGACTTGTCGCAAAGATGTTTGTTTGGAATTTAAGGTTTGTTGGAAATTGTATTTCATTTTGCAGAATGAGAAACTTATACTTACAAATAATATCATAACAGTTAAATGCAGATCGTGGCATGGCAGAAAAAGCCTCTCGGAAACATTTAACAACACAAACATTGACATCGTGCAACATAAAACTAACAGCAATATGCTGCATGTACAGTAATGCCACAGGGTGACTCATATTTTATGTCTTATGAACTGTGTTACAATATAGTCATTCTGAAATGATGTCATTTTGGCCCCTTTCCCATGTTTGCTTCATTTATAAGTAATGCATTCCCAACACTGTACATAACAAAGACAACAAATGCAAGACAACCCCTAATGCTCTCTAAATGTAATGTTTAAATACTGTACTTCTGTCATTTCTAATGTAGCTTTAATTCCACACTAATTTTAGACTGTTTCCTTATTAATCGGAACGTTGCTCCCAGTCTCTTTTCCTGCCATTTCTGTCACACTTATGTTAAATAATTCCAATCTCCCAGAGACATATCAACATGTGCAACCCAGAACTGTCACAGCAAACCTTCTTGTGCACTCTCTCTCTCTCGCTCTCTCTCTCTCTCGTTCTGATCAAAGGCTCATTCTGACTCTAAAATAAACTCCAATACAATCATCTACCACCATGCAATGACACAACACAACACAACATCGCTGAACAGCGGGGAGGAATCCGGATATTTAGATCAAACGCTCAAACTGTGTCAGGGTTTCCTTGTTCCATATTCCAAACCATGAGGTCTGAGGGGAACTGTCTTTGAACTCAAGCCTGCTTTGGGCCAGCCGAGCTGGGCTTTGAGGAAGATGTCTTTCTTCTCTGAAAATGACCTCCATTTTTACACTTATGAAATAATGAAATTGGGAAAAGGCGGCACAGTTTCCAGAAACCTTCTTGGTAAGTACTGAAAGTACACAAGGGAAAAGATTTACCCATATGTTGTTTTGGCAAAAGAGATATGCTTATGCTATTTCTGACTACACCACTGAGCAGTGTGGCCTGAATCTTGCTCTGTCCACTTAAAGGAAGCCCTAGCTCAGACTTCCTGTTAACACTTTTATTAACACTAATTACCACCAATCAAATTGCAGGCTCGTTTCAAACAAAAAAAGTGTTGAAAAATATTCTTTTCACACACTGGCTTTTATAAAGAAGAAGATTGAAGAAATAACCGAGAGCTGTCAGCTCATTAATTAAAACACATTTACACAAATTTCATGCAAATTAACATGAGGCCCCTGACCTGCGTACATTCTAACCATTACAACACCAATCACTGGTGTGTAGCATGTGCGGTTACCTGCTTGTGATACCTTTGAATTTCTCAGCAAATATTAATGGATGTGATTAATTAATCTGCATATCATCTCATTAATTAGATTTTAATTGTTTACCAACTCCTCCTATTTGTCGTGACAAAAATGAAGAACCGCATCTTACCTCTGCAACCCGGCCGCTAATGCTAATTCAGGCTAATAAGGGTGAGAGCAAACACTGCCCTACAGGGATGGAGGTCAAATCGCTTCCAAAGAGAGGGAGAGGAGGATGAGAGGACGGAGGGACGGATTAAGTGAAGGAGCAGGCACACAATCAGGGTGGAAGGTGAGGTGAAATAGACAAAAGACACTAGAGCACTGAACGCAGAGGTGAAGACAGGAGACATTTGAAGTGTTTGGAGTGGAACAGAGGGACGGAGATGGAAATCTCTCAGAGGATGAGAGGGAAAGAGAGAATTAAGGTTGAAAATGCAATTAAAGAGACAATTCAAGGGCAAAAGAGACTGAAAGACACAAAAAACTGAGAGTTGTGAAAGAAGAAAGTGTAAGCAGAGTAGATTTTTACACTTTCTTAAGAAAATGTGAAGCCTGTGCTAAACTCATCAGCACAATGCGTGGTGTTGTGGGTGGTTGCCATGTACGTCAACAAAAAATTTAGGAAACTTAAATCTTAAATTTCAAGTTTAGGTCTTAAGATACGAGCTTGATTCATTGCAGCAAACTGAAGAAGAAGAAAGAAACAATATTTAAAGAATATGGGGGGACTGACAAAACGAAGTGCCGCTCATCGAGGTATATTAGGACATGACATAACACTGTGTATGTGTGTGTGTGTGTGTGTGTGAGGGAGAGAAAAAGAGAAAGGAAGGACAAAAGCATTCAAATTCCCTGTTGAGTGACTCTCACACACTCCACTTCACCTTACACATCACCTCACACACACACACACACACACACTGCCTCACCTCACACATCGCTCACTGACTCCAATTAGATCCCAATCCTCTTGCCCAGATTGCTCATTTACATTTTAATATTTCGAAATCAATCTCTCTCCACACCTGAGATCTGACTTCTAACCCGCCTCCTCCTCACACATACACACACTCTTTTGTGGTCATGTGTGAATGTATATTTCTCATTACTTATAAGTCCACTGATCTGTTAGTAACCCACATGGTTGCTCTGGAGTGTTTGTGCATGTGTGTGTGTGTCTGTTTCTGCATGATCTCTCACTACATCAAGTCACTCTACTGAGTGTGTGTGTGTGTGTGTGTGCTTGTCAGCAAGCCACAGAGGCAAAATTAGCTCCATTCTGCAAGTGAACTCAAGTGCTTGATTCCCATATGTGTGTTACACAAGGTCTTCCCATCAGCTTCTCAGAACATGACTGAAGACACACCATACCCCACTCAACTACAAAATCAAAAACAACACCAGCCCAAATTCACACATGCACACACACACTTACACATGTTGGGTAGAAGAAATTGTTTTATACTGTACAAACTGTATATTCTATCCCCCTACATTAACTCTATTCCTAATCCTCACAGCAAACTTTTAAAATTTGATTATTCTGTATGATTTATAATCTTGTTTCATCATTTGGACCTATAAAATGTCCAAAATTGTCTGGTATTACTATACTAGAGAGGGCATTTGGCCCCTATCATGTGGTGAATACCAGGATCACACACAGTTCTAAGGGAATGTATTACTTTACTGTAAACTGTACTACACAGTAATTGTTCAGCATTCATCATTTTAGTCACAACATTTCATGCAAATCTTAGCACTCATGAGTGACAAACTGTAATAATTAGTGCTTACAAACCAGCAGCGAATTGATATTTAAACATCATTTCTTGTTCTTCTTCAGTTTGCTGCAATTAATAGAGCTCGAATCTTAGGACTTCAATTAGAAATTTGAGACTTAAATTTGAAAATATTCCATTGACGAAAATTGACAGAATGCTTGTGATTTCAAATCTGACTGACAGTGATGACATCACTGTAATATTTGCATGCTGAATTCTGATTGGTCTTTCTCTTTTAGAAGAAAAGGCTGTAAACGGGACGCAGAAGCTGCCTTTATTGATCCATCTTTCTTTATGTCACTATTACTAATTTTACTATTAACGTCACTGGTCGTTCTCTATAATGGCTTTTACTTTTCATAAAATTTTTTACTACAAACATTAACACTATTGTCTTGCTGCTTTCCAAGCACGGCTGTTTCTCTCAGGAAATGCAAATATAGCCTGAACGTAGTGTCTGCAAACTGCTGGTGAAGTGTTTTATAAAATGTCATATATACCCACAACAAAGCAAGGACCAGCTGAAGTCTTCAGACATTCTTCTAGAAGCTTCATTCGTAGTCTCTGAAGTTCTGGACTGTCCCACTCTTCTGGATCAATGCCCCAGTACAGATCCACCACCTGGAAGACACAAACACATACCAATTTAAAACCGGTGAACCCCAAGACTAACCCAGCTAACAGGGAACTAATGTTCTCTAAATGTTACCTCAAAGTTATCTAAAGCATTATGGCAGTAAAGTCTGTAGAACGTTAGTGGAATGTTTTAAAAACATTAAGGAATGAAACAAATGTGAATAGCGTTTTTATAACCATGTAGTGTAAATACAATGTAAAAAAACGGAACATTTAAAACGTTCCCAGAATGTTCAAAATAACATTTAATATTTGTGTTACTTAATGGAAATGTTTTTTACACCCTAAAATTGTTAGCTGGGAAACCAGTGAAAATTTACACACCGTCTAAACGCACCACTTTATAATGCTCACGGCACACAAGAGCTTCTTTAAAACCTTTTAAGATAAATTTTAGTACAGCATGCAAAGAATTACTTAAATATTTTAGAAGAGCTATACATCAACATGCTTAACTAAAGCCCAATTCCTTTTTATTATCAAGTATCTAGAGAACCAGAGAGTAATGAATGCCTGAGAGAGAATGAACTTCCATACTCTTTCAGCGTATATTAGCACTTTAAAAGGAACCACAGGGAGAGAAATAAGGAAAGAGACAGAGACAGAGAGAGTACAAGAATGCAAAGCTGCGTTCAGAGTGTGTGTTCCCGCCGTCAGCTAAACACTGCACACACGCTGAGAACAGATTCCACGGCTAATCTTAATTGTGTCTGTGCGTGTGTGTTTTCAGGAACCAGTGAAATAGCTCACGAACGCTAGTAAGTTACAACACAACTGCCTCACGCAGAGCTTTTCATATTCCCTGCTTTATATTCTCCAGTGTACAGTCCATACAGCAAACAATAAACAAACATTTAAACACACACAAAATATACAAAGAAAACTGTACCTGCACTGGTGAGATAATAGAGAAATCAAGGACAGGAAGGAGCCAGAGTTATTATAGTTTTGTGTTTGGCTTTATCGCGGTTTTATTACTTTGAATTAGCTTTTATTTTTATGTTGCCACAGCGACATTTTTATTTTTTGTTTAGTTTACGTTTTTTAAATATTTATGTCTGTATTTTATTTAAATTTCACAAAATGTTTTAACAGTAAACTATAACAACCTTGTGAAAGAGAGAGAGAGAGAAAGAGAGACCATGAAAATGTGTATTACATGTTTCTGTGCTTTCGCAATGCAAATACACTTTTTACCATGCCAATAAAGCCATTTGAATCTCGAATCTCGAGACAGAGAAAGACAGAGAGAGAGAGAGAGAGAGAGAGAGACAGCTTGTGTCTTTGTGTGCATGTAATGGACCTAATGAAGAGAGACAGGCCATTTCCTCTGCACCAGTATGGTAGGACACAGGGATATCCCTGGATACATTTGTCAGAATCAGTGTCACTGGCGCAGATAATTCAACCAGCAAACACGCTGCGGGGAGATTCTCTCTCTCTGCACACACGCGAGTATGTGTATATTAAAAGACTGAGGCTTCATAATCAAGTATGTGTTTCACGTTTGCACGTGTGGGTCTTTGCATTCTGATCGCCTCTGTTCCATGTGTGTGGTTTGTTTAGTGTGATTTTAATTTTGTGTCTAGTATTTATCTCGTCTTTGTGTGCTCTGCCATGTTTATGCATTCTCAAGCAGGTCCAATGAAATTGTGTTGTCATTTCTGTCGTGGTAGCTATTTAAAATTCAAACACATTTCTTTTGCTCAGCTGGCAAATTCAAAGCTACAGAGTCCTGTATTCCTCCCAGACTTCATTTAACAAATACAATCATGGCTTCCATCCAAAAGCACATAAAGCACAAGGGACTTCCAAGATTACGCAAGCTCTGTACTCAAGATCTCTATGCTAATCAAACTTCGAACAAGAGTGAAATCTTTCTTTACAGTATGAACGATGTCTCACTTCATTACAATCTGACAGAGGAAAGCCCCGGGCAGTGTGATTTTCATACTTCACATTCTGGTTAATCATCAAAAGTCGGATCATTATATAAAAAAGACCAAAGCCGTATTAAATATTTAGCATTGAAATACAGTGATTATGGGAAACGTTGCATTTTTGATGGTCTAGACATCGTAATGTGAACGCACAGGCAGAAAAGATGAATAACGCAAATTAAAAAAGCCTAAATACTGTATGTTTACTTACAGAATGGAAACAATAAAACAGGGAAAATATAAAGTGATAAACTCCATGTTAAGCTAAATACAATGATCAGGCTACTGACTGGAGTGAGTGAACATAATTAACATAATGATTGATAATGACTCAATGATGATTGGACGATTAGAAACTGAAAGTTGTGTTTAAACCCAACAACCAATAGGTTTCAAGTGTGATCAGCATCGATGGTACTTCCATTCTGATTACTTACATTCTGGCTAATTGGCAGGAGGGAAGTGGCCACACATTTTCTTACTGGTTGAATTGTGAAGTGCTGGTGGAGCTCTCTCTCTCTCTCTCTCTCTCTCTATATATATACACACACACACACACACACACAAACACGCAGACCTTTAAAGCTGTTTAGGGAGGGACCTCTGACACAATGGTTTTCATACCTCTCGACCTAACCTTCACACAAACCTGTTGACATTATTAGATCTGA
Source organism: Botia almorhae (assembly GCA_036877575.1). NCBI lineage: Eukaryota > Metazoa > Chordata > Actinopteri > Cypriniformes > Botiidae > Botia > Botia almorhae. The sequence continues at coordinate 11,546 of JAZGTJ010006669.1, read as the reverse complement.
AAGCAAAACATGAAAGCATTTCAGATAGTGAGGACCACTTCAAATATCATCAGAAAGTGGTTGTTGCCATGTTTCATGATACTTGTGTGGACATGTTCAAAAAGGTGCCCTTTTAAAGTATAGACAAACCTCACTCACTCACACACATGCGCGCGCACACACACACACAGACACACTTGTTTTTATGCCCTTATGGGGACTTCGCATAGACATAATGACTTTAATACTGTACATCAAACTAACCAAGCAATTACAGTATGACAGCGCAGCCCTTGGGAAAGACTGTATATAGATTGTTAAGAAACCCCAAAAGCTGGACAAGACAACACAGATGACAAACTCATCCTCTTCCGTTTTCACTGAAAGGAGATAATTAGCATGCATCAGATGCTTTTCATAAAAACAAACATGAGAAAATTAACAGAAGAGCTGAAAGACAGTATAAAACGCAGCAAAACAAAGATATTTTTGGGAAATAACGCCACACATCCATCAGATTTGTTGGATGAGCCGGCACAGTCCAGCATATGAGGGACATTAACAGCTTAGCGTACTCCCCAAACACTAACAAAAGACAGATTTTATAAACGCAACGTCTGCCACTGATTCCTTGACTTATGACAGCTGTCATCTGCTTTATATGACGCTACCATCTGTAAATGACAGGCTAATCACACTGCTATGAACTATGAAAACAGATCAAATTGAGTGATGTCACGGGCAACGGGTCTTTGCGACTGTTGACTTCAGTATCCTCTCTTCCTCGTATACTAACACAGGCCACATTTAAACCACATGAGACCACAGACTCAAACGCACATCCAGCACGCGTCATTAAATGTAGTCGTCATTTTCCACCAAACGTGCTTCTATAGAAATGAGGATGGGGTTTACACAGCCATCGAGGGCCCTGGCTATAAATTCCATTTCTTAACAAGAAGCAAACATGACTGTATTTACATTATCACACAGTCTGTACTGATGCCTCGTCTGAGGATTTGCAAATTTAATTCTGGTTAAATCCCCAATGGCTCGTGATAAGGGGTGAAAATGTGTCAAACTGGTCAGTGTCAACGCTGTTTCAATTCTAAATTTAAACCAGAGAGACTGAAAGTGACATTATATCTATCTATCTATCTATCTATCTATCTATCTATCTATCTATCTATCTATCTATCTATCTATCATCTATCTATCTATCTATCATCTATCTATCTAATCAACAAATATGTCTGTACGTTCATCTCATTTACAGTATTTGTACTGTTATTAATGACATTATATCTTGAATGCGGTGGACTAGTTCCTAAAAACACAAATTTTATGATCAGCAAAACATTTCTTGCATTTCATATTAACATTAAAAAAATAGCTTAAAACAACACAATAATTTACCAAACATACACAGTTATTGTTTGGTTTCATCTTGCACAGTGGGGTATAATATATTTAAATAAAAAAAATGCAATTTATTATGAAACAGCAGAACAACCTTCATCTAATAATATTTCGCAAGCAGCCGTTCAGTACAAGTTTACCGATATCATTAAAATCTAAGACTCACTTTGCCTTTGCTGCCTGTGGCGATCACAAAATTCTGCAAAATACAATCCCCCTCATCTAAATGTTAAACAGCACAGGAGTCAAGATGTTGATCGTTCCGGACTGAATTCATGACGGGATTTTAAACGACTGAGCGGAAGATGAAAACATCATTTACGATGCAGCTGCCAATTTCATCCCAATATAAAGGCCCGCAGATTCTGAGTGATGATTTATCGTCCTCTGGCTGCTGCCTCTACATAAATGTACCACTTTAAGAGAAGACAAACGAGTCACATGATGGCCCCCATTAAGGGACAATTAAAAGAGAAATATGCCCATAGGAAAGAAAAATCACAGATAAGATCTCTTTAATATCTCAATTATTTCTCCTAGACAGCAATGAGACTATATAGAGAAATAGAAACATTTGACTTCATGAGACAACATTTGACAACAATGAGCTCAGATTTGCCAACTCTGCAATCTAAAGGCAAATTTACTAAAGAGTTCAATTTGAACTCAAACTTTATTTATATATTTACTTTATGTACTCAAATCAAGATTATTTTAGCCACAATCTACATTAATTTTACGGCTCCATACTATTTAATGTATTTTAACAATGGTCTCATTTGATCCTATTTTCATTTCTCCCAAGCTATTTTATATTTTAAAGCTGATACTTGAACCACAACAGAGCATCAGATCTTCTGCGCCGTGAAACAGCAACCTCTGAGAAATAAAATATTCTTCTGGGTGATGCTCTACTGTGTATAAGAGTCTAATGTTATATGTTTTCATTAAAATGCTCATTTATTAAAAACAGGAAGAGAAGACTGAGTGAAATAGTTGGGGTATGTATGCAAGAAAATGTAGGGAAAAGAGAGGCATGTTGGGAGATATAGAGAACATGAAGGATAGAGAAAGAGAGAGAGTAATGGAGGAATAACAAGGGCTGTCAGACGGTCCCTGATTTAAGAGGCTGTTAGCTTACCCACCCTGCGGAGAGAACCATGTTCCTCAACCCCATGGAGCAGTCACCAATCTTCATGCCTTCATCTCATCTCACATACTACCCACAATGCACTGCTCTTGAGTGCCTCCGCAATTAGACTACTGCTATGGCAACCAGCTGCCTAGCCTGCTTGCCTTTTCAATTTAAACGAGAGAGAGAGAGCCAGAGGAAGACAGGCAGAGAGAGAGAGAGAGAGAGAGAGAGAGAGAAAGAGAGCGAGAGCTGCCAAATGTTAAAACCATAAAACCTTTACATCAATCATGTCTATGCCTGGAATGAAAACGGCCATTTTTTTCTGGCTAATCGATATGCTAGGAGTCAGAATGAAGAAGCCACATTAATTCCATACAAGCTCATAGATCGATGGGCCACGCTCAGAAACACATAAGCCTCAAGCCCCAAGAGGGGTGAACGTTTGTACCTCGATCTCTGTCCCTGTGTATTTTCATCTCTTCTTGCTCCTCTTACCCTTCAGCTGTTTTCCATCCTKTTCTCCTCACCTTCTCATCTGATGAAGCCCCAATGAATGCTGACAGAGCCAATGTGCTGTTGCCAGCATGGAGCACTTACACAACTTCCCAGGGTGCCTGTAGATGTTGATTCATGGTCTGCTGAGGAGTGAGATATTACACTCTTAAAAAGAAAAGCTTTTTAATGGTTTCTCACAGTGATGCAACAGAAAAACCAATTTGATTCCTCAAAGAACTATTTCCTACCTTTCTATAGTCTAAAGAACCTTTTGCTACTATAAAGAACCTTTCGTGAAACAGCGATTCTATATACGTTAATGTTTTTTATGGAACCATCCAACCAAAAATGGTTCTTCTAAGGCATCATGAAGTATCTTTTTTAAAAAGGAACGCAATTAACCTTATTTTACTAGCAAGAACCGCTCATCTGTTTTCTTTTTATCTAGTTTCCCAAGTTAACGCATGTTTTCTGGATGTCACAAACTCAATTAAACGGAGTTCAAAATCTTGGCACAGACATGATATACAAAAAGCTATTTATCTAATTCCGACAGCCAGGGGTGTAGCCTGATGTACCATCTACACAGTAGATATTTCCTTAACGAATTCTATTTCACTTTTATTTGTATTAAAGTCCACAGTCTTTTCTTCCCTATGGTGACACATCTGAGTAAAACGGCTTTTGGAATGAGAAAATAAAGGGTGGGACTTGATTTCATCCTTCGAAAATTGATCGGACCGTTGAAAGTTGATACTGGACCGTCAATATAATACCAACCCACACTAATACATGTGTCATCAAAATAATGACGTCACATAAATGATTTATAATAAACTGCAATATTATACTGCAATATTCCATATTCCAAATGAGGTTATAGTCATTTGGTGACTACATACGTTTTGATGTTCTAGACATCTTAAGGTACATTGACCATTTTACCACAACAGCTAATCTCAAACTCTAGATGTTACCAGGTAATAAATATTTATATAGATGCAATACACAGATGCATGTTAATCAGTGGTTTTAATGGTCTAAATGTGTCAGGCAGCTCAACGGCCCCTTCCGCAGCGGACTCAGCCTTGTAATCAAACCTCGCCTCAGCTGCCGTCGTCATGGCAGCCAAACGGCTTAACCAATGATCTCCAAGTGCCTACAGCTCGCCTCCTGCTCCCTCACTGAACTATTAAGACCATCATTAAAGGTGCTGTTTGTATGAAAACAGTCTGTGATGTGTGTGTGATGAGCAGAGACTGACAGAACTGGCTGACGTGATTAAGTTGACTGGAAGCTAAATGGGAGTTGGTAAACAGATTACACAGTTGTAACTGACAAATGGTCAGTTAAGGTTTGAGGAAGAGAGTGTGAATCTCTGGTTAACAATGACACGGTGATGTGAGGTGAAGAAATCTAGCTAGACTGTGTTTACATGGATGTCATGACTCAAAACAGGAGCATTTGAAAATGACATGAAAAGATAATTAAATAATTCAGTACAAATCTATGCAGTCAGTCAATGTCTTCAGACATGTTGCTACTAACAAGGTTGAGGGTTAAACCAGTCAGAGACATTTTCGCTGATTTGATAAAAGTTTGATTTGGAGACAAAAAATAATCATAATCGTGTTAAAAACTAGCAAACTTGTTAAAAAATGATGTTTAAAAAATTCTCTTCAGTTTTTAAAACCACAATCACATGGTCACAACACACAATCACAGCAAAACCACACGGTAATGTGCTATGTAACAAATATATCACTCTATATGATTCATCTACTATGACTCAATAAAAATAAAGCATCCATGTTGTCTTACCATGATAACTTGTCACACTAAGCAGATTATAGTATACACCCTAACACACGCTACACTGTGAAAGTCTATCACAGCCTCACACTGTCATGTTTCTCGCAGGTCTGATCGCCCCACTGTTAAAGAGATTGAGTGTGCGAGAATCAGCTGTGACTGGACAAAGATGCAGCCTTCAGCACTCAAACACTGCCTCTCTCAAAACACACACACACACTCAATCCAGCCTCTATCCCTCTCAGGGACGCCACAGGAAATAGAATCAAATAACGGTGACCAGAGAGAATCGCGATTTGCCACATCATATTTGCCGGTTGAGAGAACTCTCCTCTTTTCGCTCCTTCTCTCTTTCTCACTTTCTCGCTCTCTCTCACCTTCTCCCTCTCTCCCTTCTTCTATTTTCTTGTTGTGTTTTCCTCGGTCTCTGACACGTTCCCTTCCTTTCCGTTTATCTTAAAATAAAAACACGAGGAAGGTAAAACCAAAGAGACATTAATAAAACCCTCCTTAGAAATTCCGATGAGCCACGTTTGTTGTAAAATGATGATATCAACGAGTTACAGTACACAAACTACAGTACAACAATCAACAGTTCAGATGCGTAACAGTTAAGAACAATTATTAAATAGCTCATATTAATTAATAAACAAAGCTGTTTATTAAAATAAGTGCCTTTTATCAAACAGTTTTGCTTTATTATTGTATAATAAAATACAAGAAACCAGAACCTAAACGACCATATAAAGCAGAAATGTACAGGATTGATAAATGATAAACACTTTGCACAAACACCAATGACAGGAACAGAAAAACATATAGATGAAAAAACTACAAAATAAAAGACATGGCAAAATAAAAGACACCAAACCCAAATATATGGCCACAGTTGCAAGTTCTCCTTTATCCAACAATATAATATCTGATGTTGTACTATCACAAAAATAGAGCCAAATCCAATAGGAGATGCTGTTCTGAGATTTAAAAAATCTCCCTTTCCTGAAGGAATCATTAATGCCAGGTATGTGCTTTTCTAAGTTCATTTGATACAATCATTTAATTGAAGCCTCAGAGAATGAGTCTCAGATATATCACATGACTGTTCTCCTCACCAAACTCATTATCTGCATCTAAGGAAATGTTCATTTGATGAGTTATTCCTGTTAACACTGGATGCCATAGAGTGTTGGTGTAATCACAACAGCCAAAATATCTACAACATGTCTGGCAGATCAATTACAAAGCCGGGCAGATGACTGACCTACATGTGTCACATCTCTCTCAGATCAGTCACACCTGATGTGCATAAACTGACAGACTGAGGAAAGTGTATGCAGTGTCAGAACAGCTCATCTATGATGAAGGATGAGCAGATCATTATTGCCAGAACTCAAGAGGAGGTCACTTACCTGAGAGATCAGCTTTATGCAAATGAGCAGTGAAGCAAGCATGCAACAGCCAATGGGCGTGCAGACAGGACTGCACAGGATTCAGGGCCTGATTGATTTGGATAAATAGGCTCAGGTCAACAGTATAGAGACTCTGTGACCTTAAGTGATTTAACCCAGCTTACAATTTTAGGTTGTAAGAATGTTTCCATAACGTTTCCATTAAGTAACAAAAATGTTGAAAAGGTCTAGGAACGTTTTAGATGTTGTATTACCGTTATTGCTTGCTTACACAAAATACTTCCGAATAACGTTTTTGATATATGACATAAAACCTAAAGGAATGTTCAACTAACATTACTGCAAGAATGTTTTGATAACTTTTAGAGAACGTTAGCCAGTGTTCTGAGAATGTTTGCTGTTAGCTGGAAATCTGTTTGTGTGAACAAGTATCATTTATGCAACCCTGGTAAAATAATAATATACAAGCCTGTTGTTAGTACACACTACTAACAAGATTTATTAACTGATCACTGTTAACTAAAGGCAGAGCTTTCTAACACTTTCATTTTTGCTTGTGGGCTCTATTAAGAATGTTCACAAACGCACTTTATTCGGAATGGCTGTCTTGGCACACACAGTTAAGTGAATGTAAACAGGTGGGACCAAAAATCTCGTGTCAAAACATTCGCTCTGTGCATTATGTCTGGCAGTGTAAATGCAGAAATACTTAATATTAATCAAACATCAATATTTACCGAAAAACAGAAAACCATTCAAAGCCCTGATATGGGTAACTGTAATCAAACTCTCAACACAAGAAATCAGTATGGAGAACAGAAAGAGATAATATATATGCGCTTGTACTTGTGTGTACTTAAATACTTGCTGTTGTTGAACACTGCTGTTAGATATTTGTAAAGCGTGCTGTACGAAAATGGGTCTCTGTGTTCTTCATTATATTATTGTGACATTTCTGGTATTTGTATCAACTACTAAATTAAAGGGACAGTTCACCACAAAAAAAAATTCTTTCATCATTTACTCATCATCATGTCAGTCCAAACCTGTATGACTTTTTTGCTTCTGGGGAACACAAATAAAGATATTTTGAGGTACGTTGGTAACAAACAAACAACAGTAACCCATTGTCTTGACATAAGGGTGAGTAAATTATGAAATTTCTTTTCATTTTTAAGCAAACTATTCCTTTAATTACAATCCTAGTCGTCTTTGCAAATTAAGCCGGGATAGGATGAAGCATTTGGAAAAATCTCACACTATTAGCTTTGAAGCTCTGTTAATTCAGAAGAGAAGGATATTAAAAAAGGAAATGAATTAAGAAAGACTTCTGTAATTCTCCGAAAGTCACTGATGTTCTCGGTGGCATCAAAACCGGGCTAAAAATCACCGTCTAGCTTGCTGTTTATTGAGGCATAGTGCCTTACATAAAGATCTATTCCTTAAGGGTAAACACTGCAAATCAGGTCAAGCCCCACGCCCATGTAGCCTGAATCCAATCTCAGCATGCCGTCTGTGCCACTGGCCGGGTATCTCTTCCAGAGTCCGCATTTGTTTATCAAATTGCCAGATAAAAATCTCCCCACTGCTCCATTCTCTCCACAACAGACCATTTGCATTTGTAAATACCTCTCCAGAGAAGAGGAGGAGAGGAGAGTGGAGAATTTAAGGGCATGTTTCTTAGGGCGAATAAGAGACATGTTTGCTTCATGCATGGACATATCAATGATGAGATCACACAATAGTCTCAAAGCAACTTCAACCTACTGAGAAACAGAGAGGAAAATAGGGATAAACAAAAAGAGAACCTGCCATGAACCAAATGGCTACTGGAGATGCGGTCGTACCCACGGAAAGCTGTTACCTGGAATTCGATGCCATAGTTTTCCCTGCAGAAGTCTCGCAGTTTGGGATAGACGTGTTCTTTAAGAGCATTTCTCTCTGCCTCTGTGTCTGTGACAAGAAACACAAGCAAACATGAACATTCAGAAAGAATAGTAGTATAATTATATGATGATATCATATAGTTATATAGAAAATATAGTATAAATATATATAATTATATGGAAATGTTCATACTGTAAATCCGTTCTGTACTGTAAGTGTTAGTAAATCTATTTGTCCTGACTTAAAAAATAAAAAATTAATCCCATAAAAAATGTACCATGGTGCTATTATAGTCCCCACAGTCCCAGTATAACATTCTCATAACCGATTGGTAACATTAATACAATTTCTAAAAAACTGGATGTTTTGAATGCTCCAAGATCATTCAAAATAACATTTTTAATGTTTTAATTACTAATGTTCTGGAAAATGTTAATGGTTTGTCTTACCATACAGATATTATGTACCATATACCAACGATACAGAATGATACCAACTCATGTACCAAGGTATTGATGTGGTACTCCAAAGTACTTCAAACAACACCATGGAACTACCATAGAACAGCCCCACAACCATGACTTTCCATGGTAATGTTTGTTAGTGTGACATGAAAGTGTCTTCCTCTCACAAATTATTTGCATGAACGCATAAGAGCAAATCACATACAAACACTTACAAATGCTTCTCTTATTTCGCCCTTTCATTCTTTTCAAGACTCTGTCCTTTCATACATTATTTTTCCTCTCACTGGGAATAGCTGCCAGCGTGATATGAAAACAGAGATGACCTTGTCTGTGTGTGTGTGCGTGAGTGTGTGTATTTATGTGTACATGCATGTGTATTGTACACACCAGCAGTGTGTCATCGAATAGTACATGACGCTCTTTGTCACTGACTGTCAGAGCAATATGAAACATGAGAGTTGACATATTGAGGATATTTAAGCTTACAGTGTATTCATGAATGTTTACGGTCACAAAAAACACCCTACAAACATCCTCAAGCGCTCACCAGTTCAGCTAACAATTTTAGGTTTTAAGAACATTTCCCTAATGTTTCCATTCGGTAACAAAAACGTTAAAGATTTTATTTTGAAATTTCTAGGAACATACTAAATGTCCAGCTTTTTAGACCTTTTAATAAAGATATTGCTTTATTTAAGAACGTTATTCAAACGCTGTAACGATCTGTAACGTTTTAAGACATTCTATTAACAAATTAAGAACACATTTTAATATGATATATAACATTAAAAAAACATTCTAGTAACATTACCGCAAGAATGTTTTTGATAACCTTCAGAGAACGTTTAGGGAGCATTAACCAACATTCGTAGAATGTTCCCTGTTAGCCGGGAGTGCCCCATATACTGTTACTGATGTTAACTGATGATAGTTTTCAGACACTAAACTTTGATTTAAATCCCTGAACAATTTAAGCTGCAATTATAAACCTTTAATATCCTCTAAAGGGCATGAAACGATTTATGCTGAGAATACACAATGTCAGTCTGCCGTTTCAAGGTCACAAAATACATTTGGCTTGGCGAAACATTTCTTCTCTATTCCTTTCTGAAATGCTTTGATTTACCTCAGACTGACATCAAAAAGGCAACTTAACTGGTTTGTCGTTTCACACACACACACGTTTCAGCCCTTTCGAAACATGTTTTTCTCTCCCGCTTGTCGGTATCAGTTTGCCTCTGCGCGGGCTGTCTGGTGATAGCCGATACTGCGGCAGAGAGCGGGAAACTCTGACTGGAGAGATGAAGATGAGGCCAATCATGTGCTTTGAACCCTCCAGATACAGTCAGCCAACACAGTGTGTGTCACTGCTCACTACAACTCTATCTGTGTCAACCTGTTCAAGACTGTTTGGCGGGCTGAACAGATTGTGCGCCTCTCGTGTGTTTAATCTTTTATATCGGCCCATTTTGTTCTATTTTTAGGCCACCCAGCTAACCATATTCGATTCTAAGAACGTCTCCTTAACGTTTAGGAAACAAAAATGTTAAAAATGCTACTTTTGAACGTTCTAAGAATATTCAAAACGTCCAGTTTTTTGGTTATTAGAGCGTCATTTAAAGATTTTGTTAACGTTTTTAAAACATTCTGCTAACAACTTAAAAATCATGTTTTTGATAAATGATATATCATTTAAAACGACCTTCTAAGAATGTTTTTGATAACTTTGAGAGAACTTTAGAGAATTCTAGCCAACGGTCCCTGTTAGCTGGGTGCTATTTTGGCCTTGTTATAAAGCATCCAGTCTCAGCCTATCGCTTCTATCACACCGTCGTCTTCTGCCCTTTTTTGTTCTTTTCCTGTCTTTCTCGGTTCAGTAAATACTGTGGTGAAACACATCTAGTTTCTCGCCCACCCACTCGTCTTTGAACCTGCTGCATTGATAACCTTCTATTCTCTTTTCATCTCGTTCCCGCCTCTTTCACCCTTTTGTCTTCTTCTTCCTCAAAACAAAATCTTGACAAGCGGTGCACCTAAAGAAACAGTTTACCCCAAAATCATTCTTTACTCAACCCGGCTGTAGGTTGATATTTTGTCTGCGGAACATAAATTCATGTTTTATAAATCTTTATGCAGCCCTTCACATGCGATGACAGTTCAGTAGAGTCGTATCTGTCAAGTTTCAAACAGGATAAAAGCGCAGCATGCGACGTAAGCGGACGCATTTTTTAAGGCAACGTGTGAATGCCGGCTAGACTCAAGCTTTGCTAGAGGGGGAAGATTATCGGTGAATAAAGACTTTATTTACTAGAAAGTGAGTAAATAAACTAGTTTTTATCATAGTTTTATGGTGCCTTTGGGGGTTTTGTGGGGTCCGTTATGGAGCTGAACAGTTTCCGTTTCTTTAAAAGTTTCTACTTGTGTGGAACATGAAAAAATATGTATTTGTCGTGTGATACTAAAATGGAATGTGTGTGTCAGACTGGGTTAGCACTGGCTACTTCCTGTAGCCAGAGATACCTGGGAAGGATTCAACACGACCCCAATAAGGTCAAGCTGCATAGAAAATAGGCAGACACTTAAATGATGCACACCATCATTCGTAAAGGCAGGGTGGGCAATTTCGTAAAGGCTAGCAATAACAACTTAGCTTTTAAGCATAAGAGCGCACACTCCCTTAAAAGCGTTCCCCAAAGCCACCCGTCCTCCAGCACTGTGCTGAGTTATGCAAATGCTTAGTTTCACAGGTAATTAGGACATCCTACTATTGCATTCGGATCGAATGCAATGATTGGACGAACATTTATGATCCTGCGCCTTCCACAGACATTTACATTTACGCATTTGGCAGACGCTTTTATCCAAAGCGACTTACATTGCATTATACTATACATTGTTTTTGAGTATGTGCAATCCCTGGGATCGAACCCATGACCTTGGCGT
>JAZGTJ010006668.1:6571-24418 GCA_036877575.1 Botia almorhae | reverse complement strand
CCGTGGCCGAGTGTTCAGCTGGTCTGTCAGTGATCAGTCAGGGCGCTCCACCACAGACCACTGGGTGAAGGACGAGCAGATGGACAGCTGCTCTGCATGCACTGTACGTTTCTCCCTCACTGAAAGGCGGCACCACTGCAGGAACTGCGGCCAGGTCTTCTGCCAGAGGTGAGAAGTGCATCATCATTTACACGAACTACATTTGAGACTACGTTTTCAAATAACGTTTCAGTGTTCAAATAGCAGTCTTTTAAATCTTCTGATGTTACCGTAAACGTTGAGAATTGTTGCCTGTTCCCTTAGATGCGGTCGCTTCCAGTCAGAGATCAAACAGATTAAGATCTCCTCGCCTGTGCGTGTGTGTCAGAACTGTTACTACAATCTACAGCATGAGCAGGGCTGTGAAGAAAGCCCAAGAAACTAGACCACAAACCCTAATCACCTTCTTAAAAAAACACCCATTCTCATCTCTCTGTGCAAAAAAACATTTGTAAAGCACTGACATAGACCACCCATGGGATCACTAATACTCATTTCATATATTGCGGAAGTGTAACCATTAAAGAGAGATGACAATTGGTTTACTTTATTTATGCATCTTTCTTTTGCAATATGCGCTGCAAAATATCATCTCAACATTGGCATCATCTATGAAGTTTGCAATGTTTAAAATATAGGACAAGCATATAACATATAACACTTAATTATGGAACGAGATGGCATTTGTTAATATTGTAAATACTTAACAGTGGCCTTTTTAACTAAAAACAGTAAAACAAAGTCATTATTAAAAGATAAACAAAAATTGCTTGTAATATAATGTTACGTTAAAAATCAGAATAGGCTTTAATAAAACAGAATTGCAAGTGCGTGTAGTTGATGTCACAAATCACAGAATTTCAGCAGGGATAACATTGGGGACTATGAATGTTAAAAATGTTTGTGGGTTGATATTATTATTGTGTTATGCAAATGCTTCAATTTATTTGTTTTGTATATTCTGTTGAAGTGTTGCCCACAGTATCAGCCTGTTGCCATAGAAAAGCAGACAACTTCAGAGCTTTGATTTTAAAAAATTTTTATTTTGTGTAGGATAATATATATGTAAATTTTGAATTTGGTCAAAAGGCTGCAGATTTTTTTTATCACTCGTTTTTAATGGCAGGGCGCAGATGTCTGATATATCAAAAAAGGTATTGCAAACTTTTGGATGATTATTATAATTATTATAATTGAAAGACAGATGCATTTATAGTCTGTTGAAAGACTAGAATATGAAATGTTTATAAAAAGAGAGATCTCAGTGCTCCAACTGACTACTGGATGTTATTGTACATTTTTGTGTAGTGTCAGACTGCCATATCGCTCATCCTAACATGATTCTTTGTTTATTATTAATTAAATATGAATGTGACAAAAATGTAGTTAAAACATCAAAGTCTAATTCTTAACATTTCTTAACATTTTAATCATTTGCAGTGTTGCACCAGTATAAATGTTTATTTGTAGATTATGAAAACAATGGTTATTGATAATCTCACTTGATTTACATTTCAGGAAAGACTGTAGGTTAAAAGTCACTATGTGTAATGAGAGAGGAATTTAATACATTTAAATGTATAAAGGAAGACTGAAAGTCTTGTGTCTCTGTAATTACTAGACTGAAAGAGTAAATTTGTATTTTTTCATCTACCATTTGTCAGTGATACTGCGGGCAATACACTATTAAAAGTGTATATACACGATTATGCTGCTTGGTTAATAGAGAGAATTCATTTTTTATTTTTTCCCCTACACTTGCATCCTTAGAAAGATGAACATTTTCTTACACATGCAGTTCTTTTATATGTTGTATGATTTTTGTCATTTGCTATCCAGCGTAATATGCACTAGTTATATTTTATTATACATTAATGTACTGTAATTCAATGTGCAATCATAACATCAAGCTGTTGGCATTTTGCTGCTTAAAGATCAAATGGCTATATCAGTCTGACATTATTTTTGCACCTTGACGTAGAGATGAACAAAGACTTCGTTATTATTGTTTTATCAGATGCATTTTTTTCTTTGCGTTTGTTAATGAAATGTAGAAAGTATTTATGTAATTATAAGGTTTTGTTTCTTATGATTATGAGTTTTGTAAATTTTCAGCAAGTTTGGCCACTTTTTGCATGTTTAACACAGCTGACTTTACATGTCAGTGTACGTTTTGGCATTATGTTTAATATGTTTTCTCTATTTTTGGCTCTTTTTTGGGCATTATCTTAACAAGTTTATCCTGAAGACCTAAAAGTTTTGTGTACAGTTTAGGCAGATATGTATACTAAAGAAATATCTTACAACACGAGTTGTCTTTTATACTCTTATGTATGGATGTTAAGGACTGATTCCAGGACTGGTTAAATACAAATGTATTGTCCATCTTTCGGTGGTCTTGTGATAGACTGCATTACTACAGTATCTAGTGGGCAGAATTTGTGGGAGCTGGATGTTCATTGTATATTTGTTTATACATGAAACCATCTCCCCATAAAATAACCTCTAAATCTGTTATTATGCAATAGATATGGTATTCATAACTTTTTATTTAATTTCAATTAAATACTTGGTTTACAACCAACAGAGTATTATGTTCAGACTTATTATTTTTTATCTTAACTTGCAATGTAGTGCACAAACATAAACCCTTAAATGCAGGGGACTTGCTCTTGTATTTGGATTTATGTGTAAACCACAGCTTTCTCTATACAAAAATCTATAGCACTTTATAACACCTCCTATTAATATGTAATTAACACATATGCCTTCACTCTAAAAAATAATGGTTCCTTAAAGTTCTTAGTTGGGCTATATGGTTCCATAAGAACAATTACCATCCACAGAACCTTTCTGTTGCACAAAAGTTTCTTTGTAGTCGAGAAAAGTTGTACAGTATAAAGTATTTAAAGGTAAAAAAGAAATTGTTTTTTTAAGATGGGTGTACCAAAAGTGTTTATAGCATCATACATTTTACCAGACATTTTGTAAAATTAAAATAAAATGTAGGAGTTTAAACAGAAAGGTAATCACACTTTTTTAAACACTGTTTAAATGTACAAAGTGGTTGTTATTTATATAATTTAATTTAATTTAATAATTACAGCTGAGCATTATAGAATTTGGCTGCACAATAATTTTTAAGGTGCCCTTGCTACAGTGTGATTATACATTTAAGTACTGAGAAATATTAATTAGCATTTATTATAGGGTTATGATTAAGTTTAGGATTTGGGTTAGGGTTAGTTGCATATAATTTTGCATAATATACTGTTATTACTATCGTAAGGATATGTAACATGTAACAAAAACACCATAAAATAACGTACCTAGAATTTAATTATATTTAATATATTTTGTAAATCTTAAAGCATCTGCTGCCAACAAAGCAGACAAACTAATACCATTTAGGAACGATCTGCCCTGTGCCAACATACACACTGCAAAGTTTTGGGACACAGGACATAACATTTAAATGCATTAACTATACACTAATCCAAATGTTTTTTAAAGAAAAGGGGTGGCTGTGACTGTACAGAATGCTAATAACAGTCACACTGGGACTGATGTGAGTGATGTGAGCTCCAGCCGCAGAGTGGAGCAGTGTTTCCTCATGTTGAGTGAGTGAGAGAGAGAGAGAGAGAGAGATCTTACTGAACTAACGAAACAGCAGCGCAGATCTACGGGCACAAACAAACGCACGCAGGCTGTCTGTCCCTCACCTGCTGCGGGAGACACTTGAATGATCGCTGTTGGTTAAACTAACCGGATTACCGACGCTACCCACGAGCCCGATTTTGTTTTATTCTTTTAAAGCGGACATCCGACGACATCTATGCATTATTTAAACTGAATGAAGTGAAAATGACGGAGCTAAGACGGCGAGGAGAAGGAAGAGATCGTGACAGCGCAGAAAACATCAGTGACAAGGTAATGTATGGTGTACGTTTACTCAAGAGGCTGGATTTCCCTCAGCGACTGCGAATGACCTTCTAGCTAAGCAGCTAACGAGCAAGCAGTCAGCCCACTTCAACCTGAGAAGATCTTACACAAGCAGTGCTGTCAGAGATGATATTAGGCTTAAAGGGTGTTGTTTGAGTTGCGGCATTGTGTTGTATGACTTCATGGGTGTTTAAATAGCCCTTAGAACTACTCAAATGCTTGATATTAAGTTACTGAACCAAATTCACTGCGGAGTCAGGATGTCTAAACCCAGAGAGCCGACTACCTAAACAGCATTTTTGGGCATCATGGATAAGCTTGAAACGTTCTAACAAGATGAATTTACAATTATGTTGTGCCAAAAGTACTGTTAAGAGTTGGCCGTCATTAAATCAAAATACCGTCGTTCTGTCAGAGCCAGCTTCGGTGTCAGCCTACCATGTGGGAGATTTGATTTAATTTGTAATATGAAAGTTCATAAACCAAGCACTTAAAGAGAAAAACGGAGCTAAAGATTTTATTGTAGTTAGTGGTACAAATGTAGTTAGAGGTTTCAAAGAATGGAAATTTATCAAGTCACTGCTATAATTAGATGTTGTCCTCCCCAGCCATTTCTAATGACTGATATTTATTTACTATAAACCACACTGGACATGTTGAACAGGCCTAGAGCCGCAAACTGTAATTATAGTGTAGTAAACTAATTACATACTATACTATAACTATTTGAGGTTAAAAATATCACTTGAGAGTGAGTTTTTGGGAGAGTTTGGTTTAAGAGGTAAGCTCTGGGTGAGCTTTGTGCCAATGAAGTGTAATGGTAGTGTTTTTTATCAATTTAGAAATGACTGAATAGCGGATATAACAGGCATTGAATAAGGCTTTAGTTCAGATGAACTCGTGAATCAGTTCAAAGTCAACTTTTTGCCATCTGGATTCAATGCATTTGCTTTTATGAATACACAGACACATGTAATTATGTCCAACAGCATGCCTTGCTTTGAAATGAACACTGGGTCTTCAAAGCCTGTTTCAAAAATCCAATGTCACATCCACTTAGAAGCAGAATGTTTGAACTTTGAACATCAGCTAACTGTTATATTGTGTTGTTTTTAACAGTGGTCTATAGTAAACATCTTATGGCATAGAGCAGTGATGCAGTGGTGATGATGGCTGAGCGTTCAATCGAACAGTCTTTAGTCTGTCTTAGTTTGGCTTGGATCCCAAATCACATGTGAGATGGGTCAACAAATCACATGGCCACAGTTTGGTAAAGTTGTAACAAACTGATTAACACTGTAACTATCCTGGAAATGAGTGTGTTGAACATATAAGCGCATGACTTATCAATTAGAAAATATTTTTAGTCACATACAAAACTGTGTGTCATGTTTTAACAGCATTAAACTGTTAAAGTGACACAGTTTACCCCTATGAAACCCTTGAGCTGCATCTCTGCATATCTTTCTCTAAAAACATTTAGAGAACGAGAAGACTAACATTTGTTTAGATACATGACTGGGGTGTCTGCAGTGCCAAGAGCATCACTGAGAAGTCGACAACTATTAGACCTCAACCCAAGAATTTACATTATAAAACCAAATTCCTAGTTTTATGTCCTTTCATCTTTCATCTACTTCAACTGAATGCAAAACACATGCTTTGTACTATGTCAACAAAGCTATATTTAAAAAAAACAATTAGTATTGTTTTGTTCATAATAATATAAAATAGCCAACCTCATCCATTGTCAATTAACAGTTTGTCTTATTTTTACACAAAGTCTCCATCTTTTCAGCATATTTAGTGCAGGAACATTTTTGAAATATGTTTAATAATTTTTTACTTATACGTCTGCTAGGGCAACTGACGTATCCTTTTGTATGGTAAATACTGTACAGCTTTTTGTCAATGAAACACAGTGGTACTATAGGAACATGCAGGCATAAGCAGTTGTGTTGTTTTCCTGGAGAGCACTGACCTTATAAGCCTAATGCTGTTGTCTCACAGGCTGAGCTCTGCCTGTCTGCTCAGAGCCTCTCAAGGTCAGTTTCTCCATCCCTCACAGCAATAATCAGGGTTTACTGCTCTGCTCTTTCTCCCATTTTCCCTTTTGTGTCTCAGAGACTGATGCTATGTACAGTTCTTAGGGTCATGGTTTTCAGTTAATATCTAATTTCTTTTTCTCTGAATAACTGCGCCTGTGAGCTTTAGTAGTGTTCTCACTGATAGATTCTCTTTGACTTCTTTGTATGATCATGGGTAGGCCATTCCAAACCGAAAGCTGGTTACTCAGCACCTTTTATGATAACACTGTTTTCTTTGGGCCTGGTAGTGTAGACATGATCATACACACTGTTGACAATGTTAATTTGAGTTCTAGTTGTTTTATATTGCTTTTTTTTCTCTCTGCTGATTAAAACAGTTTTTTTTTTCATTCTGGTGTGGTCTAGCTGGTAGTCATGGTGTTCACCAGCAAAGTTTAGCTGGTGATTCTGGTTGATCAGCTTCTGTCGTGTTGGTTTTTGCATTACTAGTAATTTCAAATGAAATAATTTTTTTTATGGTTTGTATGATTTCCCAAACACTGCCCATTTTCCCATGCTATGGACAAACATATATTTAGACCTTAAACTCACAGTGTTGGCAAAGAGCTGCCTTCAAGGTTTCTGATTGGCTGAGATGTGGGCTGCAGTCAGATCCTTTTTTTTGCTGCTTACAGAGCCCATGGCTGTTATAAAGACAAGTGTTATTTCTCATGTATTTCAGTGATACTTAAGACGATGAAGCAATTTATGTGTTTTATTCCCAAAAAATCACTTACAAGCTAGTTAAACTGCTTGGTTATAAACACTAGCATGCCGGCATTTCATGAGGAACAGCATCCAAAGCAGATCATATGCTGAAAACCAACTGTGCTGGTACCTTCATCAGGGCTTTTAACCCATAATGCAACAGTGAACTAATTATCACACAATACAGAACTCAATGCTGTGTTGGGAATACTGCTGCCTTAGCTCTCCTCCAATCGCTTTTGACTACAGCAGCAGGTGCTCATTTCAGTATTTGCTGCAACAGTATGAATTCCTGATGAGCCCATATTCTGCCACTCTTGTAAAGCATTTAAGAAACTGTAAAAAATGGGCAAAGCTGTCATTCACCTCCTAAAAAAGCCTGCAGAGAATAGAGTCTGATTCCTTTACTAAGTCTTTTTTTCCCTTTTAGCTTTAGTAAGCTACTTCAATAATGATGATGTGGCCATTTTTTTGACACTTCCACAGTTCATTGGTTACATGATCCCTGTTCGTTCAGTACATTCAGTTACAGACACCCTCTCTGACGGTAGAAACTGAATGAGGGATATGGTGACATTAAGTCATTGTGACTTTGTGTGTTTGCGTTGTGCTAGGGCTTGCTGGACTAGTGCTTTTCCCTCTCTGGGATTAGCGTAGTCTCATTTATGGAACAGCTAATCAGCATGCTAGTCTGTTTATATCCCCACTCACAGCACGCTCACAGGCAGGAGGATACATGATTTGCAGCGAATGGCTATAAAGGACACATACACAGCAATTTTTCTCTCCTAAAGGACACATACTGTACCAGGACAAACAGTATTTTTCATGCTCTTTTGAAATAAAGGAGTTCATTTATGAACATGGTACTCCAAAGTTCAGAACTCTCTCCCTAGTTCACCTAATTAGAAAATAAAAAAGCTTGTTGATGTTACAACTATGCATATTAACATATGCATAGCCAAATTGACATATAAACACATATAAATGTATTCCTGCTAGTGTGAATTATGCTGTATTTGAAGAGGTTAGAAAATCATAATAGATATCATTTACAAATGCTATAGAAGCTGGAATCAGATGTGACAGGAACCAGTTGGCCAGTAGCTTTATTAAGAACTTCAACATTACATGGTTTAAATTACAACAGTCGGATCTGTGCTGACATCAGTGACTTTTAACCATATATCACAGATAAAACAGCAAATAATTCATCATAGAGATATTTTTTTGAAGTCATAGGGATATTTAAAAACAGTATATGCAAAATACAGTTAAATTGCAGGTGATAAATATTTATGGATTTCATTATATTTGGACTTGAGGAAAATGATAAATGATATAACTGTAAAAGTACATCCTTTTATTGGCTGTTATGAACTGTATGAATAATGCATATTCATAAACTGATTATTTTTTATCACTGTGTATAACTAGGCTGCATTTAGTGAAACCCTTAGGCCAATAATAGGCCCACTCATCTGTAAAGTTAGGAAGCTCTCTTCTAATCTGTTGTGATGGCAGAACAGGGAGAGATATTTATCAGTTTGCTTATTCCCTTCGATTTTCTTTTCAAACTCCTGCGTTATTTTCACAATGTGTAAAATTGATTTAATTATATTGATGTAGCTAACAGTTGCAATGAGCCAGTTTCAGGCGTGTGAATGTGTTCTGGGGGCCTCTGTGTCTCTTCATTAAAAAGTTAGCAGAAGGTTTCTTTTACAAGCCTTAATCTGAGTCTTGTTTCAGATATGAGTGATCTCTTTACTCAGCACAACTTGGTCCCAATTACATCCTCAGCACAGCTGTTTATGGTAATAGTCCAGACAGTTTTAGACAATTTACTTATTTTGGAAGTCAGATTTTTTCTGTTCTTGCAAGGCTAAGTTTGGTATTTAAAAAGGTTGCTTTCAAGCATTGACAGAAGCATTACCAAAGTTAACTAACACTAAACCTTTGTTTGGATAATTGCAGGAGGCACCTTGTAGCTTATTTGGGCCAAAGTGGCCCACTTAGATGAAGGGAATGTCTGACAAACATATAAAACAGCCAACTACAGCATAGTTTTAATGTGACCATAAGGGGCATTAAATCTGAAATGAATGCTCCCACAATAACAGAGTGACATGCAACAAAGTAGCAAATTCAAATAATGAAACAGTGTTCTCTAAAATTGGGCAAATACAGCAACTTTCTCTTGGACTTTTCTTCAGAGATTTTCCTCAGTGCCTGGTATTGCAGAAGCCTTTCACCTTCTTTATCTGTTACACTGATGAAAACTGGAAACTCTGACTGGCATAAATTGTATAGCAGCCAACCAAATTTGATGGATCTTTGCAGTTGTTGTCATTTTAACATACAATATGCACCAGACGGTCTTCTTACTTTCATCAAAGTGAAACTTGTATTGTTGATAAACAGGCTACCTTTACCCCTTGCCTTCTGTGGTGGGTAAAACAGCTTCCACTTGTTCCTGTTGGAAAAAATAAATGTTTTATCCTTGTATCCTTTTTGTGTACTAACAAGTGTTGTGTTTTTACTGTGTGTTTACTCTGCATAGGGTTTAAATCCAGATTACAGATTTATTGCAGATTAATGACATAATTACACTTCAAGCTTTCCAGGATGTGGGCTGCTGCACCAACCACATGATAGAGGCTTACAAATTAGCAATAGCCTAACTTTGTTAGCCAGCAACATTTCCCTATGCTAATGTTATCAGTGAGCTTGTTGAGCTATTCAAGCTATGAAACATTTGTCTAGCTTTTCCTAACACTTGAACACTTGAACAGTTCTTGCTATTAGGCATTAGCTTCTTTTATTACTGCTCTCTGCCACATTTTATTCTGTGCTTTGGATCATGCTTGTGGTATGTTGATGAAGATGATCGTGAAAGAGGAGAAACCGGCGTGTCAGTTCATTTTTATCTGAGCAGACAGGTTTGAACTTTGACCTACTGTACACACTGAGGCACCTACTCAGGTGCCGTGTCCTCGAGCTAGATTGATTTTCCTCTGAGCCATTTGTCTACAATTTGCATAAATGATGCTGGCTAATATTCCCTCCGACGTTGCTGTCCATTACTTTGACTGGTAAATCTTTAATTTCCATCAAGGGATTAACCACATTTAGTGTTTTGTTTTGAGTCCTTGTCAAAGTAAGTCAAAGTGAGTTTACTCTTTTGTGTAGTGAGTTTTCTGTTTGTGAGATAATGTATAAGATGATTGACCTGTACATCTAGTTTTTCCCCACATGAAAAATGTGGTTTTGTCATGTGCCCTAAAGGAATAATTCACCTAGAAATTAAAATCGGGTTGCTTTCCTGTGCAAGTATAATGAATAGCAGGGTGAGTAAATAATGACAGAATTGTCTTTTTTGGATGAACTAATCCTTTAACAGGAGAAAATTGTTTGATGTCTGCATGCATTGTGTGCCTTAGTGCATTAATTATCTAGTTTGTGTGTCTTTGGTGTCTCATGGCATATCTGTGTGTGTCTCTGTAGGAGGCAGATGGTGACGACAAGCTCTGCTTTCCTACTGAAGCAGAAGGAGACACAGAGGGCGACTCCAAAGCAGACACACCGGACGTGCCACCTTCTGCAGATAACACTCCACAGTGTCTTAGCAAAGCCCTTGAGGGCTTGTCATCGAGGTACATATACTGGAATTGCAAGAAACTCCCAAAACAATCTATGGAGGCACTTTGCATATGTATGGATATTTAGGCTCCAGTTGAATGCACACAAGCAGTATATAGGAGTCTTTATGAAGACATCACACAGTTCTTTTAAATTAGTTAAACCCGTTTCTACTCTTCCTTATTCCTATTCTTTCTTATTATTACTCCTGTTACATTGCTAGCCACACATAAAGATATATACACCTATACACTTAATAAATAAGAGAGACTTAAATGATATTTCATATGCAGATGAGTTTGGGGGTAAATTCATGGGACAGTGGGCCCCTCTGGGATTAAAGTGAATCCCCAAAAGGGAATTTTTTTAAGGTTTTTCTTGTATAAAGGGGTTTGAAAATGCACTTGCAAAATGCCAGGCCACCAAAGCAAATGTAATTAAATTTATCTTGTGTTCTTTGGATCTATATAAAACACAATAAATACACTTCCTACCTAAAATAAAATTAATTATTGTAGACACTTGAAGGTATGGTTTGCACAAGCCACTTAATATTTTGCAGACAAGATATGATAATATTATTATACATTAAAGAACTTATAAAAGTATATAAAAGTTTATAAAAGTATATAAAAGTTTCATATTGTATTTTTAAAAGTTCTTTCCATAAGAGCTATTACAAGGTTGTAGCTAGTCACAACAAACCCCTTCGGGTTACAAAAAGCTTTGGTTTAAAAAGCAACTAATAGTGGGGATTTGCAACCATTTATAAATATATAATACATAAATAATACATAATATATATACATAAATAATACATAAACTGTTCACCTGTTAATATATAAAGAGCTTTATTCAAAAGTGTGTTTTCCTTTGATCTGTCTTAAAATTAATTGTTGATCAAAAAATCTTGATCCCTACAGATGGAAGAACTGGTGGATAAGAGGCATATTGTCTTTGACAATGATTACTGGCTTTTTTCTCATGATCTATTTGGGACCCATTATGCTCATATTTGTGGTAAGTATGAATACAAACCTTATGTGTGTCACACAAACACATTTAACATGACTGACCACAGACTAGACAGAATTTGAGCTTTCTAAACCAGCTCAGCTGTCCTCCATAATGAATTATACTCACCTTATTTGTAACCTCACCTGACTATGTAAAATTAACTGTCTAGAAAACCTCAGGTGCTGTGTCTTAACCAGGTGTGACATTAAACAGTGGGAAATGATACATGCTCTCGCTTCCATATAAATATAATGCAGACGCACTGCAACTGTGTCAGTCGACACAATATTTTGTTGATGACTTGGTTTCCATTTCTGCCTGGCCACTTTAAAACCTCTTTGACCCAAAATCCTGTTCCACATCACTACATTATGTGTCAGATATCTTAATATTGGCTGTGTTAGAAAGAGGACCCCCATTAATTCTGCACTCATTGTGGACAAGTTACCTAGAGTGGGAACTTATGTTTTGCCTAGTTAGAACACAGTGTAAATCATCACTATAACAATAACATTACCAGTTTCAAATGAAAGCTAATACAAACCAGTAAAAAGACTTTGAAAAGGAATTAGTGATTTAGTGATATTCAAATGTGTTTAGTTCTCACAGCATTTACTAATTTGCATATTTATTTTATTGCGTTTTTTCATAGGTCATGGGTATTCAGATCAAGTGTTTTCATGAAATAATAACCATTGGTTACAGAGTTTACCATTCCTATGAGCTGCCATGGTTTAGGACTCTCAGCTGGTAAGAAAAATGCAGACAAGGGCTTGTGTGAATCTTCTCTTATACCCATTAGCCCTCCCCCTTTTCTCTGATTTATGTACTTTACAATCATTTTCTATACACACTCAGCTACAAACAAACACACACCCACGCTCTCACGTTTTTCCAGTCCACTTTTGTCATAGATAAAGAGTCATTAACTGGACTTGATCAAAGTACACATCCATGCTGGAAGCAGGCATAAAGTACACCCTTCTGCATTCTTTGCCCAAACAAAACTAAAGACGCTGAGCCACATAGGCCGTGTACTGTTTAAACCCAACACAGTTTTCACCCAATACATGTCTTTCAGTCAAACCTTGGCACAAATCTTGGTATTTTTGTACTTTGTATTGCAGGTACTTCTTGATTTGTGTGAACTACTTCTTTTATGGCGAGACAGTGGCGGATTATTTCGGTGTGCTTGTTCAAAGGGAGGAACCTTTGCAGTTTCTTGTGCGTTATCATCGATTTATTTCTTTTGCACTGTATTTGGCAGGTGAGTGTAACCGTAATCTATAGCCCTTCAAGGAGACTTCTTATCATTGGGCACTTTTTGTAGGTCATAAGCCTACAATCCAAATATAGCTTTTGATACAGTTTATTAGTGTTTGGTGTTTACAAGCATTGTGTTTATGAAAGTTTATTGTTCATGAAAGTTTATGAGTTCATGTTCACAAGAGTTTGCTCAGTCACATTGGCATTCACGTAGATTTGTGTAAACATGCTTTGATGATTGACCATTAATTCAGCTGATGATAATAGTTATTGCTGCAATAGTTAGTACTTTAATCAATAGATATTGATTAAAGGGTTCCCTTAAATTCTAAACAATTTTAAAAATCAATACTATCTGTCAAAAGTTTAGGGTCACTTGACTGTTTCCTAATTTTAAAAATCTTTGAAGGTGTATGCTTAAATGTTTGAAATAATTTGTGTAGACCAAAATATAGTTATGTCAATAATAATTTGGACCAAATAATAAATAACAGCAGCCAAGAAGAGCCCAGAATGGGAACTCCCTCAATACTATAGGCAAAGAGTGGCTTTAAAGATGCTAAAATATAATATAGTTTGGTTTATTTGATATTTTGTAACATAACCCCCATACTTTCTTTTGATTCATTCCAGTTTTGATGATGTGAATTTTTTTTTAATAAAGAATAAGTAGGTGACCCTAAATGTTTAAACAGAATATATTTGCATTATATAATGAGGGAATAAGATACAAGACTTTGTGGTATATTTTGACTTTATTGTGCCATTATTAAGCTGTATTGTGTCAATATTATATTGATAATATGGCAAGGTCTTGAGTACCTTATTGCTTTTTGAAAACAGTTACTACTAAAATATCAAGAATGTGTAGACAAATGGGGCCAGATGCTAATGTGTCTCAGCCTCTGTTATGGCTGTAAATACGTACCATGCTGGCAGCTGTCCCAGGTTTCCCACTATTCAAGTCAATAGACTTTAGACTTTCTCTCTAGCATAATCTATGGTCAGATATTTTGCTTGAGTATCCTCAAGAGTATCATAAATAAATCACAAAATATGTACAGAACAAAACCTTCCCAAATGCGGTGAAATGCTGTCATAACAATATCAAAAAATAACTTTAAAAACATTTTAATGCTTTTCTGGTGTCTCAGATCTATGTTTTAGAAAATGGAGTGATAATGTTGTTAATAAACAATAATAAGGTTTATCATTTGTCCTTTATTTCAGGAAACTAACTGCATGTTATTTGCTTTTCCAGGTTTCTGCATGTTTGTACTGAGTTTAGTGAAGAAACATTACCGCCTGCAGTTTTATATGGTGTGTATCTGTGTGTATCACTTCATATGCCAGCATTAACTAAACTGTCTATTTATAGTCATGAGCATATTATGTGCTTCATTCATTCAACCCTTAAGTTTCATGTAATACAATGCATACAGTATATGGGTTTATTTAAGAGCTTTGATTTGATTTCTGTAAAGTTTGTTGATTCAAATACATTGAATATTCAAATTCTTAGATGTCTTAAATGTGCATGTAAACATGCCAAATTCATTGCATGTCATATATTTACAGTGCCTGCAAGGTATTACAGAGTAATTTTCTGCAGTTATTTGTGGGAATTGCATTCATTAACACAGACTTAAAGTTTGTGTTGTAAAAATGTCCCAGTGACTCATGTTGTCATTTAATATAAGAACAAACGTCAACTTCTTTCTCGGATTTATTTGCATTAATGGATTGTGATAGATCTTTTCTGCATCTGCAGCCTTTTCTGCCTTTACACAGCAAAACGGTTAAGCCATGTGTTAAAACTTGTGCTCAGCTGACAAAATAACACTCCTGAGTGTCATGACAACGGTTTCTCTGATGCAGCCTTTTATTCACACAGAACCAAAGACTAAAAGCTAAGATTACCTGCCACGTTCACACTTTTCTTTTGCTGCCTTGCAAGCACTGGTATTTCCTTCAGGAAGTGCTAATCTAGTTTTGATGTAATTTCTGATCACTCATTAACCAGAAATGGTTAATGTTGAGATGTTAAATTCAGCCACAGTGAACCAGTTTCTAATAAGAGGCACAAATTGTAAATGATTCACACAAACCCCTTATGTCAGCCGTTGTTTTCTTTGTACTGTATGTGTGGTCACACCCATTCCACATAAATTACACAAAGCTACCACACAGCCACACTCAGCAGAAAACTATTAAAGGAATTTATTTTTCCAGCCAAGTTTGCTTTTTCAGTCAAACTTGTTGAATTATTAGACATTTTACATTTCGTAACTTTAAGTCAATTTATTGTTTAAGTACAGTGTTTTAAAACTCATGGTCAAACATCATGGTCTCCCATGGCATGGAAACAAGAAATTGTTCTGTATTAATGTTTGGTTGCAGATTGATTTCTGCTGTAGTACTTCTTGCTTAGCGCTATCACTATGTGTAATCATCATAGTTTTCAGTAACCAAGAGACTTGTCAACCGTTCACTCTGTGATTGTTCGTGTGTGTTTGTGTGGGTGGCCATTGTGCGTGTGTTTGATTGTGCTTGCCATTCCAGTTTGCTTGGACCCATGTGACGTTGTTGATTGTGGTGACTCAGTCACATCTGGTCATTCAGAACCTGTTTGAGGGAATGATCTGGTAAGCCCACCTGACCTGATAGACCTGTCTAGGGTTGAACCTCACTCCTACTTGAGTTTCTCAACTGCATTGCTGTGTTTAATGATGTTCCACTTTGATAATGTGGCTAGTTGGGAGAGCAAAAAAAATTGGTTAACTGCAGTTTTGTAAATGTATAATTCTACAAAATAAAACTGAATAATTCTATGTTCTAGGTTCATACTTCCAATCTCTACTGTGATCTGCAATGATATCATGGCCTACCTGTTTGGCTTCTTTTTTGGAAGAACACCATTGATTAAGGTGAGCCTGTTTTGTGGGTAACAATACTGAGCTTATATTTATGGTGTGGATGTTTCCCCTCAGAGATTTTGTTATAAATGTTCTCCCTCACTTTTCTAAACTGCTGGGTACATGTAGCAAAATTGCATAATTTTTTGCTGGAAAATTGCATGAACAAATTAATTAGCATACTCAAACGTCTGTGTGCTCTCTCTTAGCTGTCCCCAAAGAAGACATGGGAAGGCTTTATTGGAGGGTTCTTTGCAACAGTGGTCTTCAGTTTCTTTGTAAGTCAATCATTAGATTCTTGAACTCCATTTAACCCCAAGTTGTACCACATGACAACCACTATCAACCAATTTTTTTTAATACTGATGTAAACTGTGTCCTTTGTTTATTCCAGTTCGCATACCTGCTGTCCCAGTACCAGTACTTTGTGTGTCCGGTGGAATACAACAGCGAGACAAACCGATTTGCAGTGGAGTGTGAACCCTCAAGTCTGTTTGTGATACAGGAATACACGCTGCCTGCAGTGCTGCAGAATGTGATTAGATGGGTTAGTATACAGGGAAATAGGCCATAATATACTGTAGATCAGTTAAAAGGATGTTTGTGTTTAAAGTTGGTTAGTGAGTATTATTGTTAAAATATAGAGGAAAGAGAGACCTAAAGTGTTGCTGCATTCATGAATAATTTGGAACAATTATCATTTCAAAACATTGTTTGTGTTGGCTGGTAATTATGTTTGTTTGCTTATTTGTCGACAGAAAACGGTGAACCTCTACCCATTTCAGATCCACAGTATTGCACTCTCTTCCTTCGCCTCTCTGATTGGACCGTTTGGTGGATTTTTTGCCAGTGGCTTCAAACGGGCTTTTAAGATCAAAGTTAGTTCGTTTACCAAAGTTAGCTGCTTTTCTTATGTGCAGTGACAGCGATACTGTGAGCTTGTGCTTTTCTATTCCATAGGACTTTGCTGACACCATCCCTGGTCATGGTGGGATCATGGATCGCTTTGACTGTCAGTATCTGATGGCTACATTTGTTCATGTTTACATAGCAAGTTTTATCAGGTGAGGAAGTCTACTCATATCTTTCTCAATTGGTGATTTTTTTATTATATTTAGATTTCTGAATAGAATTTGACTGGAAATATGAAATATGTCATTTGATTATTGTAAAATTGTCAGCCATTATTAGAATTAGAACTTGTTGATAAATCTATACAGTATAGAAGCTACATGTCAGCTGTAAATATGAGCACTTATGTGTTTAGTTTCTCTGTACTCCCAGAGGTTTACACACAAGGAAGATTGACACAGTTTTTAATGGTTGTTTTTCTTTTCCCCAGGGGGCCAAATCCCAGTAAGGTCTTACAGCAGCTGCTTGTCCTGCAGCCAGAGCAGCAACTGAACATCTTCAACACGCTTCGCAACCACTTGCGAGAAAAGGGTGTGCTGCCCCCTGCTGGGGAGTGGGCACAATGATGGTAAACTAGCACAGCGGACAAAAACAGCTAATTTTGTTGACTGTGATTACACAAGCACACTCCCAATTAACTCTAAACCACCTGCTGGGGCTTCCATACAATAATTTGAGAGTGACATGTGCTGCAACTGTCACTTTCAGCTCATTAAAAATTCTTTAAATACAGAAGGAAATGACCACACGAGGGAAGCATGGTTCTCCAAAGCATAACCAATGTTTGGAAAATCAACATTTGAGGTCTTCCAATCAACAAACAAGCAAAACACAAAATGATCTATGTGGTAAGTGAATGTATGTCACTGCACATGGGGCTTCGGTGGAGTAAAATGGTTGCACTGATGAATTCTGGGAATGGCTTTGGCTTAATATATTAGTGTGAAGCGCTTTGTGACTGCAATAACTCATGGTGGTGACGTGGGATTTCCAAGATGCCATAATTTTCATGGTTTGCGTTAAATATAATCATAAATTGTAACAGCGTCCTAATCTCAAACCATTACAAAACAAGTCTAAAACATAAGCATCGTCCTACTGTTACTGCTGAAAATAGCCATATTCCCTTTTCTCTTACCCATTATTGAGCGTGTGAGAGTTGTGTGAGCGTTAGAATAACAGAAGCAGCAAATGAGGTTTCCACTGTATATTCATCTGTGTACAAATCACATATTTGTTACTGTACACAGATATGATATACTAGATTAGATTATATATATATATTGAAAAGTTTAAGTTTGAGAGTTATAGGCATAAAGACC
>JAZGTJ010006667.1:0-24418 GCA_036877575.1 Botia almorhae | reverse complement strand
GAATGAGCCCAGCCTTGAGAGATTCAGAAATGTATTTATCCATAGCCTCTCTTTCTGGACCGGATAGGGAGAAAAGACGTCCCCTAGGCGGAGAAGTGCCTGGAAGAAGATCAGTCGTAGTAGCGATGAGATGAGCTGGTAGAGACATCGCCCGGGACTTACTGAAGACCACCCCCAGATCATRGTACTCCATCGGGACCCCTGAGAGATCCGCTGCCTCAACCTGTAAACGAGAGGGAACAGAGACAGAAAACGCTACCCAAAACGATAGGTGCCTCAGGAGACGAAGTAATATAGAACACGACAACCGAACCAGCCGGGAGGCCGCCTCGTCTCCCCAGACCGACTGATCAAACAGCTCAGTCGTCATCGCCCACTGAAACTCGACCAGATCTTCACAGCAGGGCGCTCCTGCCTGCCAGACCGCTGTCCCCCACTCCCTTGCCTTCCCAGTTAGAAGGGTGATGATATATGCAACCTTGGATTGATCGTTAGGAAAAAGACCTGCCTGAAGCTTGAAAATCACATCACACTGTGAAAGGAAGGCCCGGCAGGAGTTCGGGTCCCCGTCATAAGGGGGCGGGTTGTTAGTGCAAACCCAATTCCCGAACCCCACCGACGGGTAAGTGGTAGGAGAGACCGGTCGATCTGCTCCGGCTCCCCGTTTGAGTTCCTCCATCAAAGAACGGAGGCTGGTCATACCCTCTACGATTTGTTTCATCTCTGCAAAGAATGAAGAAAATTGAGCAGCATGCTGACCCAATAGTGCTCCCTGCTGGTTCAGAGCAGTTCAAATAGAGTCCATACTCGCTGGATCCATTTTTGGTCAGATTGTACTGTTGAGATCAGGAAACACAGGAGAATCCAAATACGAGTAACAATAGTTTATTATACAATAAGATTTAAGCAGGAGAAAAGCACACTAAGTTAACCAGTCCGTCGTATGCTCCACCGCACCAGTAAAGACTCTCAGCACAGCAAGGTTGTGTAGTTGGCTGTTGAAACTGTAACCTTGTCACTCCGGATGTACCAGCGAAGAGCTCAGACAGTAAACAATACAAACCCGATTGATCAAACTGGAGTCCTGACAACAACTTTCTTTTGTGCGTTTTTGTATCCCTATCTGCAGATGTCCCTATCGGGTTCAGTCAAAGTCATAGACTGACATCACAAAATAAGATTTTGGGCGCCCTTCACAGAATCTACTAACCTGTTGAGTTTCTGTTTACCTTTCGCCCCCTTGTGGAAGTTGAGTTCTGTTTATTTAAATAAAGCCCCCTTGTAGGTAAGTTTGTGTTCCGTTTATATTTGAATAAAGTTTTGTTTGTGTGAATTGCTGTCTGCAATTGGATTCTTTTCCGTGCAAGCCTGACAGAACAAACCAGCCACCACAGAACCCAGCAGACAGCAATTTTTATTTTCCCTGTTGTTGGTTTCTGTCATTTTTTTGTCTCGTAGGTCGTTATGGGTCTTTCCCTGGAGTGGTGGCGTGGTTCTGCCAGGTCGCATGCCGGCAAGCTACCCATCCCTCCCCAAGCAGGCCTGACCCTCTGGGATTACACCCAAGCTGTTGACCAGCTGGATTTACCCTTATCGCTGACCCTGGTCGACAGCTACTTCCTGGCAGGCCTCTTCTCCCCCCTTTCTGGAGAGGGAGGGGTTGACACAACTTCCGTTTTGGGAGATGGTGGCGGTCCTCTTCTGGCCGCCGTGGTTGGGGTATGTCCGCGGGGTTTCTCCACCTATCTCCCCAGAGGTCTGCCAGAGCCCTGAGTGGAAGGGTCTGCACCTGGTAATTGCATTGATCGAGTCCCCGAATTGATGCAATCAGTCCCCGCAGGTCCCCTCCAAGGGTCCCCATCGAGTGGCGTCCACCTGTCAAGTGTCTGTCCCGGCGGCGGCGTTCACCTGTCAAGGCACCCGCCTCTGCGGCTCCAGGGTCCACTCCAGTGTCCATCCCGGCACCTTTAGTGTCCGTCCCAGCTGGCGGACCCGTGAGCCACGACCCCGGAACAGACAGAGGGAAGCCCGGAGGGAAGCCCGGCACGTTGGTCGGAGGGAAGCCCGGCACGTCGGCTTGAGGGAATTATAAAAGATCAGAGTAAAAGGAGCAGGTGTAAAAATATTTGACTTTGTAAAAAGATGAGGCAAACTATGGAAACATCTCAACATTATAATGAGGTGCAGTGAAGTGAGAATCTAAGCATTCAGCATACTGTCAGCAGGGTGCTTTGAACTCCTAATAAAATGATAAAAAAACAATCAACACAGACAGAAAACTGAAAGCAAGAGAGAATAAAGAGGTAAAAGAGTAAGATCAGTTTGTGTTACGAAGTCTCTACACATAATAAAGATGCCCTGTATAGAGTAAAACTTTTCATCTGGAAGGTGAAAAGAATGTGTTTCTGTATTCAGTACCACTGATGAAATGGCTTTCATATGTAAATTCAGGAAACCCAGTCCTGTATGCTAGTGGCCAAATGAAGACTCTTTCTCTTACTGAACTGACAAGTGTCTGGTAATGAATTCTGAGGGGAATTAATGTTGCCAAGTAAAACAAATTTAAATTTAAATCATACTGTGAGTGCACTGGAGTGTTCCTGTAGCTCAACTGGCAGGGCATGGTGCTAGCAATGCCAGGGTCTTGGGTTTTATTTCTGGGGAATTAATCATTTGATAGTTGTTCCATTTAGGTTGGTGGTCACAGAAGCAACAGGTTTTTAAATATAGGCTCCACATACAAATGCACAATTCTATATGTAAGCATGGGCAAATAGTGTAAATATCTAAATATTATCTTTTGTACAAAAATTTTTCTATTTCTGCAAAGCTGCTTTGCTACAATGGACATTGTGAAAAGCCCTATAGAAGATAAATAGAATTGAAATTACATTTTTTGGGAAATTGTTTGAAAAGCTCTGGCTTTATTTAGAAGCAATATGCCAAAAATACAGCTGCGACCCATACAGAAATTAATATTTTTTTTATTATAGTACTCTACATAAGAAGTGCAAATACATGTTTATAAACGAGTGAATGTCATCCAAATCTACTTTCATTATCTTAAATTAAAATACATTCCTTTTTGTCACTGATATCGCTAATACAATGTTTTTTATATAAAAGCCTTAGTATTTTTAAAAATTCTGGGAAATAATGATTTATTTAGTTATTTGCATAGTTATTGTCAATGGTTAAGCCCAAAAGAATAAGGCAAATGTGAAGAAACTAAAAAGAAGTAAAAAGTGAATATAACAGAAAGTATTTTATGTATTTTCTCATCCATGTTTTCTAAAAGTCCAACAACACATGGCAGAAATGCCAAAAACACTTTTTTGCCACTACTCTCTGTAACAATATCACATTACAACTAGTCTTAGGTGTAAATAAGTCTAAGAATGAACTTTCATATTAAGATTCTACAGTTTACACATTGGTGAAGTCTGACTGATGACCTTTGTCACTGTTTATCTCAGGATTTTGTTGTCCTAGTTTTGGTCTGCAACAGCAGAAATTAACATTAGCATATTACCTGTTATAACCTGTTTGCATATTAAACATAAAGATGAAAACGTAAACACAAAGCATTACACGTTTTTGCAGAAATGTAAGTAAATTCATTATTTGTAAAGATGTGCAGCACTGTTTAATTGTGAGATCTCAGAATTGTTGGCCACAAGACAGACACGGACAAACATTTTTCAAAGCAAAATGTGTAATATGCAAGGACAAGCTATTTGTAGGTTTGGAAACCCATTTTTGCAAAGGTGTTTAGTGACATTACAGAATATACACATTTTATCTTTCAGGAACTCGAAAAGCAATAGTGCTCTCAAAGTTTTGTATTTACAGTAAATATTAATGTGCATAATATAAAAATGTGCGTTATATGAAAAACTTTAGTTATGTCAAATTCACTGTCCCTCTCATAAGAGACAAAGCAAACTTAAGTTAAGCAAAAAAAATACTGTGTACCTAAATTGTCTCCTTTATTTATTGTGATAGTTTAACAACCAAAGCTACCTAGTTAATATAACTATTGAAACTAATATAACTATTGTTATAAAACAATTACTCTGAACTACCAGTGTATGCTTTTAACATTTTGCCTTTTCAAGGCAAGGCTCTAATATACTGAGAAACTATCCGCGGATGTCTTTCCCAGAATGCCACTGTATTTCACTTGCTCACCCACTTGGCAATAACATTTGGCTTCAGCTGAGAGGTTGTAGAGCCAGCTGGCAGTAAAGTTCAATGTCCTTGCTGATAATGCTCTAAGGGAGATCTGTGAGAGGTGAGGGAGGTTATCCCAGCAAAACTCGCTGTAACCGATCAGCAGGCACACTGTTGTCATCGTCTGAATCGGCATCACTCTGCGGGTTGGAGCTGCATGGAGAGGTGCATTCTGGGGAGCACAGGTAGTGCATCAGGGGCAGGCGATACTTGCCACAAAAATCCACAAACTTGATATGACGAACACATGAGTCAAAGTAAACACCTAAGGATGAGGAAGAAGTATTTACTTTGGTTACAATCACAATTTTGCATATGCCATAAATTACAATACAACAACATATTTTAAAGCAGAGGTGCCTAATGCTGCTCCTGGAGGGCCAGTCTCCTGCAGAGCTTAAACTCAGGAGCAAGATTTGGCACCCATAGTATAGTACATATAAAATACAACAGAACACATTTTTTATATGAATGACTAGCTTTCTGTGCCTTTCTGTGCAATCAAAGTTTGGATATTTATAGGAGGGACAGCCTAACGTATCTAAATTTACTCCTAAAAATTGCATTTGCGCTTAATCCACATAGCATGTTTAGGGCAAAATTTAAACAAAGCGAGTAATTGTAGTGAAGCCTGCATCTCTGGACACTGACAGCTTAGGATGAAAAATCACTGAGAAAGAGGTAGGTGTATTGACTCATTCACAAGTCTGTCCTGGGGTCATCCATCATCTCACAGACACACTGATATGGGCTCAGGCTCAATTAACTGCACAGACCTCAGGAACCATTACAAGCGGGCCCTGTCTAGGTACCAACTTCTAAAAATTTCCCTAGACTGTGGAGGGTAGTTTGGGTTTGTAGTTAGCAAGGTTGCCTGTTTTGGAACTTGACAGAGGCGGCCATTGTCTTATTAAGAACAAACAGCATGTGGGACTGAAATATTATTTTAAATACAGTTGCAGTGTTCATGTGGCCTTATCAACATTTCTTATCCATTCTTCTCCTAAATTCTCCTCCCACCTGCACACTTGGGGTTAGGGCACTTGCTGGCCATGTCAAGGTAGTTGACCAGGTGGGTTGGGAGGTCCTGATTCGAGTACAAAAGGTTCTTGCTCTTGATGGTGCGTCCAGCTAGCTCCAGTAGTGACGGGGGATCGTAGGTCATATCCTTGATGAAGCGCACGACCAGGGGATTGCCACGGAGACTAAGCTCCTGCAGCTGTACCAGGCTCAAGATCTCTCTTGGAAGATAAGTCAGTAGGTTATTGTGCAGACTAAGAGAGCGCAGAGAATGGAGCCTGAGAGGGTGAAAGGGAAAATATCTTTAGTAGATCTTCAAATACAAATAATATATATTTATTGTTATTTAATAGCTTAATAGGACACAAAAAACACACTTTCTAATGGAGGTACACCTCAATGCATACCTGTTAAGTTGGGGAGGGACACTCTGGATGCGATTATCACACAGAACCAGGTAACTAAGGTGTGGCAAGTTGGCTAGTTCAGCAGGGATGGAGGAGATCTGGTTACCACCCAAGTACAACAGCTCTAAACTAGTGAGGAAAAATAGGGTTTTTGAACAGCTTTAATAATAGAACACAGTAAATACTAAAATGTTAAAATGGTGACTAAATTAGTTTATTAAGGAGACAGTTACACTTAACAGTATGAATGAGATAACCATAGGACAGGTAAAAAAAGGAGTAAAAAAAGGAGTAAAAAAAACTAGTAATCTAAAACAAACCACTGTCAAAATTTTGCAAAAGTAGGTTAACAACATGGAAATCTCTCTGTCTTAAGCTTGTGTTTAAATCAATACAGGTTAACGTTAACAGATAACTAATATCTTCTGAAAACATCCCTTCTTGTGTCCTACACAACACAATCAGTAAACAATGATCTCACAGGCTTCCCACAAAAAAGTGCTCTCCACAGAAAACATATTGCTGTCAATCTAACTGTGAAACATTACTCAATGAGAACGGAACAAGAGACAAACTTGACCACTAGGTCTATTTTGTGTCCTCCATTCATTTTGGTACCTTTCTCCCTTCGCCAGCCCATCTTAGCTTAGTCCCCACAATTACCACAGTGGACAGAGATGACAAAGAAGAAAAGAGGTCTGGATCCTTTGAAAAGGACCTGCTCTGTGTGTGATGTGGGCCAATAGGGCAGATATCTCTATATTGGGATGGCTGTCTGCCAAAGTAAGTTTCACCAGATTCACTGTTCCTGCAGATTTAGTGGGTGACTATACCATTTTAAACCGATACAGCAGCTGGCAGCTCTACTTCTAAGAGCTTACCATTCAATCTTGCTATCACTGCAGGGTTGCCAGTGTAAATTAAAGCCAAATCAGTCCATTTTAAAAAGAGTCAGTTCACTCAGTGGCCATCTTGTTAACACTATGTAATTGGTACCTTACAACAATAATTTTTTTTTATTTTCCTCAGTGCTTGTTTTGACAGTTTGTCAAAATAAACAGATGACAAATATTTGTATTATCCTTAGAATTCTTATATAATCTGATATTTTAGCATATTGCTTGTGTTCAGTATTTATATTTTATGTAATCACTGCCAAGGATGACACACCCAGTGATTATTCACTGACCCCTCTGACACAAACTGCACACAAAAACAAAACACTTCCGGGAGTCTGCAGGTTCATCGGGCAGATAGAATGAGTACTTTTAAGAAAGAACAAATGACTGGATTTACTAAGGTTTTTCAGTTTAGTTGCAACAAGTCTTTTAAAGATATTTGAAGTTCTGTTTCTGTGCAATTAGTACCACATAAATTAGGTATTAATAAGAGGAATATATTCTTGTTTGTAAAATAACAGTACTTATAACTTTTGGATGAACAATTTAAATCACACGGTCTACCCACTTTATACTGATGACACTTTCAACTTTCTTTGATGTTTCTATACAGGTGGTAAGAAACAACACTGCTTTTACTACTGAGTGAACTAATGTTTCAACAGTAGTCTAAAATAGACCCACCTCTAAATGGCACATAAGAACCTTTCTGTCAGCAGTTGGTTCTTGCCAGAATAATCTACAAACTAGACCAGACTTTCTGTAAGTCAAAATCTTGTTTTGTGATACTATGTTTCGGGATGAACTTATTCAGAAAGCCTGGACCCATTACCCAACATTACTGCCTGGCCTCACTAATATTCTTGTTATATTGTGATATTCATTAATGCCTTTCTTTTCAGCTATAATAACTTTTTCTCGTCTGGGAAGACTTGTGTTGGATCATTGCCAGGATTGTTCTTATTCAGACACAGGAGTATCAGTGAGATCAGGCACTGGTGTTGGGTGATGGTCTGGCTCACAATTTGGTTTTAATTCACCCCTAAGGTATTCATTGTTGTTCAGGTCAGGGCTTCGTGCAGGCAGCAATGTTCTTCAACACCAGACTCTGTGACCTCTTTATATAGTGGGGCATTGTAATGTTGGAAGGGAAAGGGACCTCCTTAAACTTTAGCAACAAAGCTGAAAGCAAACAATTCTCTATACTGTAATTGTATGGCCTAACATTATGATTTGTATTTACAGAAATGACTCAAATAAACAAATATCCTAATCTATAAATCAAAGGGGGGTTTTCCCATACTCTTAGCCATATAATGTATGGAGACTGTATAATTGTTACGAAAAGTGTTTGCGAAGCTGGGATGACTGGAATTCAGAAAGCGCAACGCGGGATACATAACAAAATATATTTAATAATGAAAAAAGACATACAAACACTAACCGTTTCAATCAAGGTAACAGCAACAACAGGGGCACAGTAGCGAAGGTCAACAAGATAGCACACAGGGATACACAAAACATTTAAACAATCCACAATATCTGACAAACGAAACATCAAAACAGGGAACTTAAATAGTGCTACTATTTAGGGTGAGAACAGGTGATGATCATTAACAAACAGGAAGTGAGTGAAAACAGGAAAAAAGAGGAACCAAACAGATAACTTCAAAATAAGAGTCCGTGCAACGTTACAATAATGTTTGTCATATCTATTATTTTGATTAGTTAGTAAAACTCTGGTAGACTGGCTGGTAGCCAATAATGAGTCATTCTTTGGGAGCTCTACTTTGTTCTAATATGTGACGGAAGACATTTGTTAATACACACGTGAGTTATAATTAGGGCAACAATGATAAGGTAACTTATCAGGATAAAGTTATAATTATTTGATAAACAATCCTGGAAAGCAGAAAATGCATGCACTAACTTGAATTGAACAAACAACCACATCCTGATCAACATGACCTTTTTGTACACATTGCACTTTGTTCAGCGCATAAGGAGTAAAACAGGAAAGAAACAGACCACCTGGTGGTGCCATCTGACTTTTGGGTCGTTTTGGGTCACTTTAAAAGTTGCATCAGTCAAGACAAAAAATGATTAAGGAATAACATCAGGAAAAACATTCCCAATTAATCCTGATGAAAATGGTGCATGTCTATGCATCCTGTTCCACTCATTACTGTACCTCAAAATCACAATTGCTGGTGTGCAATCTGATGGTCTTGATTTTAATCAGAACACACTCAGATTACCAAAGAGTTTGTTTTACAAAATGGATAGGCTTCTCATTTTTAATCAAGCATGTAATAATCAATACTTCAACACTGAACGGTATGAAACTTCACACCGTTAATTAGAAAAATACCAAATAAGCATTGTAAACAAATGTAATATAAAGACATATTTTATATTACATTTATATTACTACAAAAGACACTTTTAAAGCCAAGCTCAGGTCAAACACAGCACAAAAACCTTTGTTAATTTATTATTTTTTTTAATTTAACATTATATTACCTTGATTTTTACTAACGCCTGGCCTGAACAGTTTAAAAAAGTTTAAAATACTTTAGATTTGACTTTCTTTAACATGATAGAAAATGCAGTTTAATGCAGGCACATTTAGCATGATGTTAACATGTTTTAGCATGAAGCTAACATGTTTTAATATAATAAGCATAACGCAAACACATTTTAACATTAATTAGCATGATGCGAACATAATTAAACATGTAACATGATGCCATCATAATGTTAGCATGATTTAACATGATGCTAGCATGATTTGGCAGTGATGGTAGCATGATTTTAGCATGCTATGTCATGATGTTAGCATGATTTTGCGTGTTAACATGTTTTACCATTAAAGCTATTCAAATACACTCACCCACATGTCCATACAATGTTTTAATGCTTAGATATGGCTTATTTATATTATTACATGGTTGCTAGGGTACTGTAAATGGTTGCTAGGGCGTGGTAGACAGTTTTTATTGTAATAATTAAAGGACAATTGTTAGTCTGAGTCAAAAGACCCCATCCACTTGTCTCTATGATGTTCCAATGCCCCTCATCTTTTTAGTTGAAGTCAACGGGGATGCTAGGGTACTGCAACTGGTTGCTAAGACTGATGCTGAGCTATGACATCAAAAAGTTCTGGCCAATGTACCTTGAAGGCTTTTGATAGAAAAAGAAGAAATAACAGATCAGTAACCTTCTGGTTACAAGTATGACTCTCTAACCAGTAAGCCACAACTGTCCCCACATACAGTAAAAAAAAAAATACTGAACGCCTAGACAGTATGTAACAAAAGATTGCATAATTCATAAGATCCACGTCTCATATTTCTTGATGTAAATTATTAAGATTCACCTAGGCGTTCATGTAACTGTTGTAATTAAAGAAAATGACAGAGGGTCCCTTTAACATTGTACCAAACTTTTCATTACCTGGTTAGATTATCTATCTCTGCAGGAATGTATGTCAATCGGTTTCCCCCCAGTGATAGAGACTGAAGTCGCAGAAGCTGCAGACACTGGCACGGCATCTCTTCAAATCGGTTTCCGCTCAAATTTAACACTTCCAGCTGCAGCAAGCCGAAGTCTTTAGGCAGAGAAAACTCATCTAGACGATTATTCTTGGCTATGAGGGTTTTAAGTTTGGTCAGCCGGGTAATATCATCGCAGATGATAGTCAACGCGTTGTTGCTGATGTCCAGAAACTCTAGGTTGGAGAATAAAGATATGGAGTCATGCAGAACCGTGATGCGGTTATAACAGAGATACAGTTGTTTAGTGTCTTTCCGTCGCTTCTCGCTAACCGTGTCAAAACTCAGATTGTTCAGATTAAAACGGGACAAATCTAAAACGCTATCGCAGTTACTGGCTTCTTCAAAAACCTCCATTTTGTCTTTAATGAATCCTTTCTTCTGTTTGTAGCAAACACTGCGACCAAGTCTATTTCTACACAGGGCTTGTAATGTCCATGTGTAGTAACCTAAATTTCCCGGCCTAATGGCAGCAAATCCACAGTACAGTCTTTGATTTAGCTGCTAAACTGCGGTGGCTCCGCCTTACTGTATTAACCCTTTACTATTAGTACTAGAAGAGGAGATAATGTGAATTAACTTGCCGTACAGAATTATATGCCGATCGATCACTTACGTGTTCTCTGCCACAGATACAGATCCTTTATTTTTATATTCAGTTAAATATATCATAAAAATGCATTCACTTTTTCTTGTACGGTCTTCATCGTTGGTGGTTATGCAATCACAATTGTTGCTAAGAATTCATTATGCAAGAAGTCAGTGAGTTCTTTTTAAGACCCTGCTGTTCATTTGTAATGTAATGCATTCTACTCATGTCCAGAGTGCACATTGTGCAGTTTTAAATTCATGTCATGCAGGCACTGCTTAATTGTTTTTCTCCAAAATAGCTATAAGAAGGCACAGTGTAATTATTGTGGCATGCACACATTTTAGCCCCCTTTACAAATTTGCGTGCAAACATTTGTGTAATGACCTTTTTTCTGCCCCATTTAAATAAGACAGGCACACAGACATATAAAATACCATTTCTAGGTGTCTACACTAATACTGAAAAGTTCATGTGCATTTTGTCCTATATTAGGTGGTTATACTTACAGAAACAGCCAATGGCTGTATAAAATGTTTGTATATTTAAGGCACTCTTTACCACAAGAATCCATACTGTTGTGGATTTTAGTGTAAATTAAAAAGGCTACAACACACAAACAAAATGCATTTTCACACACATACTCAATACTTTAAAGAAAGCAACTACACTACAAAGGCAATAGCAGACCTAAACCCTATCCAGACAGGTATTTTATGTAACAGGTATAAAGCAGTTGCTTGGTCCAGTGAAGTGGTACACCTTGAAGTTTTCATACAACAGTTTCAACATCCTAGCATCAGACTTTGGTTTTAGATTACTCTGTCTGTATACAGTCCTATCTCTGTGAGCTTAAATGCCTAATTAATAAAACACAATAGAACTCAGGTTCAGTTCTGCTATGAATCTAACTCATTTTTTTATACATCTGGCTTGGTTATATACATTTAATCTAAAATCTCATCAGAGTGGGACTGATCACAGTGTGAGTGTTTCAGCATGAACCTCTAGCAATTAGCTCACATAAATATAACCTCAAGCTTAGCCAAAATGGAATTGTTCTGCTCTGTGAATGGGGTGATTTATTCTAATTCAAGGACAGAACACTTGCAGTGACAGCTTATAGAACAAAGAACATGTTGAGTAATAACATGGTGGTTTTGGCACTGCATGATGTTATTAAAGCTGTAATGTTTCATATTCTTAATAGTAAATTAAATTCCAGCTTTATATGTAGTGACACAGAGACACCACAGGTAAGCTATCTGATGGCTTGATTTTCCCCAAAAAGTGTAAACATTGTGATGCCGTCAAAACGCTGTTCAGTTTGTTTGAGTATTCCAACCAGCTTAGCACCACTGGCTTAACCAATGGAGTTAATGGTGAGTTTGTGGTAGGACTATTTTTATGACCAATACTGGATGATGGGAGTGTTTGAGAAACAGGTTAAAACGCAATCATGGTTTTTACCATTTCAACTGTTGAAGCTTATAGCGCACACTTTCAAAAACGACACTTTCAAAAAGTACACACTCTCTCCACTGAACTATATATTAACACTCCTCACATTTCTGGTGCTGCTTCTACATCTAGTGTTTTACTTTACGTTCTACTTTGCATTATA
This sequence comes from Botia almorhae, assembly GCA_036877575.1. Taxonomy (NCBI): domain Eukaryota; kingdom Metazoa; phylum Chordata; class Actinopteri; order Cypriniformes; family Botiidae; genus Botia; species Botia almorhae. Next base: position 12,092 of record JAZGTJ010006667.1, on the reverse strand, counting down.
CCATCTAAAGGCCAAAGCAGCAAAAATAGAAATACTAACATTACCACCTTTATGAAAGGTCTCAAGACTATGACAGCCTTCACCATTATGAAAGTGAAGAGAGAAAGTGGGTGTAACCAACCCTAAGCTACATTCTTTGTGGTTTTACATAAATATAAACCATCTCACTGAACGATCTTGGCTCAGTACGTGTTTAGAGCTAAAGTCAGTTTGGATGGCCCCTGGTTGTCTTTCTCAACATCACTGTCAAACCCTTTCCTATTCTTCTCTCATTTTCTATTGCTATTGTCTCAATCACAAATAACATTTCCACATTTAACTGTAAATAGACACACAAATAAATGGTAAAAAGAATAATACAAAAACAATAGTGAATAAATAAAAAGTGCTGGGGCCTCTTCTGCAAAGTGTTGAGTGACACAATCTAACAATTTACAGCACTTGAAGACATACAAATGGTTTAAAGCTAATAAAAACTTACAAAAGTACAATCATTACAAAACACCCAAATTCATAGAAAAATTATGTTATTCTTCCAATAACAGTACATTATCTTAGGAGTCGGAGAGGAACCGCTTTCACATCTCCTTGTCTCTCTCTGTCCTATTTTAGACCTCTTTTGTGCTGGTTTTCATCTTTTCCACTGTTTCCTAATGGAGGGAAACAATTTACAAGTCGGATCACTCTGTGTAATTTCAGCACAAGGCAACAAACTGAGTAAAAAATTGCATATCACTTACAAAATCAAAGAACAGTTATTACAATGGCCTTAAGAAGGAATTTTAAAGCCCTATATAAACAACCACACAAACTTTTTCAAGGCTACAAACTAACTCCCTCTAAGGCTTTAACTCTATAAGGAGAAACACTACACTAAGTAAATCCACACTGGAATGAATAGCAATGTAATGTTAGTTTAAGAAAAGCCCCTTTTTTTAAACGCACTATTTCAAAACCTAGTGCTTTCTGAATACTGCCTGGATAGGCAGCAGAATTAACGAATATGTAGAATATTTAAAATCCTGCCTGCGTAATTGGCTCACTAGGATTTGAAACAGAAGCAAAATTTCATAGCCTATGTGAGACATCAAGAACTTGCAACCTTAAGCTGTAATGCTTTTACACTGACATTATTTGATATGACAGATGCTAGAAGTCAGCTGACCTGAAGCTTGTTGAGTTCAGCCACACGGCGGGCCCACTCCTCCTCTGTCATCTCCTGACGTCCATCCATCTCTGTAACTGGAGTTTTTTCTGTGGAGAACATCACATTATTTTGTGAAGAGGGAACCAATGTGCTTTTCATGTAATAGATGATAACAAGTGTTCAATTTCAAGAGTGATTTTTTCCTCACCATCACAAGTCATGGCAGTGCAAACCCAGTTTCCGCATGCACAGACGCAACGGTTGCAGTCCACCTGTGTTTCGTCCCCATCCTCAAAGGTGTCGTCTTCCAGAGCACACTCTGTAGTAAAACGCAAAACCAGGTTCATCAACACATTCATCATCATTCATCACACCCATAAATTCCTAGCATAGATGAATAAGATGATAAGATACAACTGTGTGTGCTATAATTTAATGTAGCAGAGATCCCTAAAACACTAAATAAAAAAAAATAACATGCACACTAGCTGTACATTTAGCTGTACTTTTATTTTTCACTGTGGAGATAATGCATTATCCCTATTGTGAAAAATAATGGCCAGGTTATGACTCTAAACCTGCAGATGGGTTTTTTAAAATGTTCTTAATTTTAGCTTCAAAACTTTGTAATTGATAAATAAACATTATTCCTTGTAAATAAACTTCACTCGTTTATATCAGCAAAAATTGCTACGCTGTAGTCATTTTGTCTGAAAGCCATGATTTATATGGCTGTGCCTGCATACAAAACTGTCTGGGTCTCAGATTTCCACATTTAACACAGGAAATTCCTGTTGTGGGATGATTATGTTTCTAAAGCTATCCAGGAGAAAGTAGGTTAAATCAATATGAGTGTTTGTGTTTCTTAACCAGCATGGTAAGTTCTTGCCATGACATCTTCTTCCATGCTGCTATGCTGCTAAGTAAAAATAAAGAAACGTAAGACTAAGTAATCAGTAAGACTATAAGTGTCGTCTTCTCAAGAACGTTCAATTTTATACCGTGTGCCAGACCCTCTGAAGTCTGTGTTCAAGTCTGTGTAAGAATGTGCACATATAGTGTGATACAATGTCAGAGAGATCCCTCCCACTGAACTTTCACCTAGTTCTGCATGCTTTGCTCTTCAGTCTAAGGAACATTCTGTGGAAGAGTGAAAAATCCCTATTTCAGCCATTCTTTGTTCCCCAGAACTACAATTATGTGTAAACTGTGGAGCTACATTAAGGCAAAATTCCAAAATTTCATCTGGCTGCATATGAATTTAAAACTTGCATTGCTTACGTCTCACTACTCTTCACACTGTCAGGTTGAAATCAGATGACAATTTGATCAGTTTGTCCAGACAGTGTAGTTAATATCCAATATACATCTACAATGGTCATAGTAATAACTTAAGCAGTATCTGTTGAAAAAACAATAATGCTATCAGCACACTTTAATTTTGTTTATTTCATCTTTTCTTTTTTGGCCAATTAATCAAAATACGAGTGTATGGAGGCAGAAAGAGAGTTTGTAGCCACTGTGGCTCTTAAAACAAAATGTCCAATAGCACCACCTACTGTGTTGGAGTGTCAACCAGATACTAGTGCTGAATAATTCAAGATATTATCATACCCTTGGTTGTGAAAATTGAATTTCCAGTGTTTTTTTTTTTGCTGTTCAGACTAACAAAATGTAATTGAGTCAGATAAGCAAAAAAATTATATTTCTGCTGCCTGTCTGAACAAACCCTCTGCAATCTTACTCTTCTCAGGTGGGTTAAAGCCTGGTTTCAGACAGTTGAGAAACTCATCAAAGCTTAGCTTCCAGTCAGCATTCTCATCCGAGAGCTCAATAAGAGCATCCACACAAAGGCTCCTGACAAATAAACATAAACATTACATAAATATTTGAACAATTGTACATTTTCTTTTACATTTCAGAAATACTAAATTCAGAGGTCATCCAGTGGACAGAAGCATTGTGAAATCATTATAGTCATTATATCTTTTATTATCAGTGTTTGTGGATGGGGATTTTCCTGGCTTGCTCAGCCTCGAAGAAAGATGGCACAACACACAACCATCACCTCTACTGTGACACAAACAGGAAGAACTCTAGTGTGAACAGAAAAGAACCCCTATTTGCAAAGATTATGACCCAAATGACAATTCAGTTATCATGTATACTCATGTTGTGGGTAACCTGAGCAGGCGGTTGTTCTCCTCCTCAGCATAAGAGTTCATCTGAACTGCAGATTCATTGTGCTGAATAAACTTGAGCAGCTCGGCAGAATCCAGCTGAGAGTCACCGTTATCATAATTCTACAAAGAAACAAAACAGCAAATACTAAAATTTATTAGTCTCAGTATTCAGGCCAGACACAAATAAGGCCCTCTGTTAGTTTGCCCTTTTTAAGAATAGCATCCAAAATGTGACCAGAAGCTCTTTAAAACATCAGTGAAAAGAGTTGCTTAACTTTTTGAATAGCGTCAAGCTCAGAAGATCAACTTAAATATTTTATAAACTGAGCTTTCTGTTTATTTTAAAAAAAAAAAGATTGACAATTTTAGCAACGCTTTTACCGCAATTTGAACTAAATAAATACGATTAAAGTTGTACAAAATGCAGATAAATATATTTAAGCAATAAACATTAAATTGACATTAATTAAATTAATAATGCTAAAAAAAGGCTAGCAAAAATGAATATTTGCCTCAGTTTAGGCATACTAGATTTAAATCAAATGCTGGTTTGTACTTAAACTTATTTCCCATAAATATCTGATATTTAATATAGATTTTATTGTCTGATTATTTGTCTTACAAGTTCTTGCCCAGTCACCCCATATATATATACATGTCAGTTAAATAACAATTTTAGTAAGGTTATCAGTACATGCTTCAGTACATGCTAATGAAGCTGTAGACATATAGACACACCTAATACAGATCATTTCCTCTAAAATACTGCTCACTATTAAGTCAAAAGTCTAAAAATCCAGTTTTTAACATAATCCAGGAGAAACATTCATTCAGGAGAAAATGTACAGAAATGTTGATGTAACTTGATGTAAAGGTGAAGTTTTTAAGTTTACTGCATTTACTGACACTGCAGTTGTCTCTAAAATACTAAAACAGTGAAACTAAACTAAAATTTGAATTTAGACTTAATATAAACAGCCGTAGAGTAAAGCTAAAATCAATTTCAAAAGACATTTTAGAAATTTGAAAATGTGGCCTGGCTTTTCCGGATGAGCTCTGTGGAACTCCTCCAACAGCGTTGGATCTAGGATATCTCCTGCATTGACCCATGGGCGTTCCTCCGGACCGTACCCCTCCCAGTCAACAAGATACTGGATCATACACTCAAAAAATGGTTTTGTGCCACTGTTCGTTTTATTTAAATCCTTTTTATTAAAACAACATACACATACACTAGTGTATTGTGCTTAACTGTTTAATTATCCACTTTATTTAATTATGAATCGTTAAAGTAACGTAAAGGGTTTAATTTTGCCATTCAAAAACCGGATGTGATGATTTCTAACGTATTTGATGAAGACAGCGCGAAAAAGGATCATGGCGGCAGCACTAGAATTAGCAAGGTAAGAACATTTAAAGTTTCTTTGTGTTAACAAAGAAGTCTTTAGTTTCTGTTAGTGTTGCTGACTTTCAGTTCAGAATTTTGGGTTAGTCGAGTATTGTATGTAAATGGTTTATTGCACCATTAATGGATGATTTCATGTTGTTGGAAAATATGAGTTTAATTGTGCACGTGGAAACCGCATGATTCTCTGTATTGATCATTTAATATATACGTGTAAGTTACTTGTGGAACAAAGTATGGGACAATATATTACAATTCAGAAGTTTAATGACGAAACTTCCCTGATCGTTTATTAACGTTTCTCAAGTTTCATTACAATTGTCTAATGCTGGAAAGTTTAAATAATGCCACAGTTGACTGTTGCAGAAATTTTTAATGTTGTATCTGTTATTCGTTTTCTATTCGTTTTTTTAATGTTTTTATTACAGCATGCAGTATATGACGGTTGCTTACTTCATCACTGCTTGAATTTGGCCGAAATAAAGGAATGCCCGAATGTGACAGTGGAAACGAGAATTGATTTCTGACCAGAACTTCAATTAGTCTGCAAACTGTCATTTCTGACCTTATGTGTCAAATTGTTTTTTTTTCTCAGAAAGTACTTTGTTAAAGGAATATTTGTTGACTATTCTAAAATAATGCATTGAAACTGACAACCATGTTAATGCCTTAGCACAAGTGCAAAGACTCTTGAATGTAAGCCTGAGGAAACTGTTTAAAACACTGTTTATTATGCTTGTTTAACAAATACAGTTTGATAATTTGTTACACATCTTGCCTTTTTATGAATCATTACTTGACAACCACACACACAAAATGCTTTGTTAAAGGGAGTAACTTTAAATAGAAACAATTGAGTTACAATAACAAGAACTAATTGGATGGAACCACTGTCCATAATTTCATTGACTTGTTTGAAACCAAGCTCCTTATGTTGGCTCAGTGAAAGCTATTTGGCCAGTTTTTGGTAAACCAAAACAAGCTGAATAAACTTAATAGTTTTAAGTTAAAGGACATTGATCACATTGATTTGGTTGGACATTACTATTTCACATTTATTTTCCTAATTTAATTGTGTTGTCTCAACGGAATAATTTTTAATAGATTAAAAAAATCCTTATATGTTAATAAAAAGCTATTTGGTTGTTTGGAACCACTGTCCATAATTGAATTGAGTTAGTTTAAAGAATTATTTTTGAGTGTACTGCCCTGGCATCTGGAATCGAGCAGTTAATTGATTTGATAAGCCTCCTCGCCGTCCACCATGGAATTAAACTGCATGCTTTAGAGAATCTGTCGATTATTGTGAGGTTGGTGGTATTGCCAAGAGAGTTTGTGAGATTGATTAGTGGACGAAGAAGAGGTTTTCAGGGCACTCAGGGGGTGGTGGGTTCTGGTTCTGGTGAGTGGTTATAAGTTCTGAATTTCCGTATAGAGATCCCATTGTACTGGGGCAACTAGGGGCATTTCTGGAATGAAATTTTCTGGGATAGTGGGTTTGGAAAGTTCTTCTAGTTGTCGAGAGAGGGCGTCGGCTTTCGTGTTCTTGGTACCTGGGCGATAAGTCACGGTGAAGTTGAAACGTGTAAAGAGCATCTAGCCTGTCTTGGATTTAAACGTTTAGCAGATCGAAGATATTTCAATTTTTTATGATCAGTGATCACAGTAAAGCCCCCTCCAGCCAATGACACCATTCCTCTAAAGCTAGTTTTTTAAAAATGAACTAACATTGAAACAGACTGATTCATCAAAAGAGCACAGCTTCAGCTGCTGCTGTGCAAACAGTTGCTTCAGGTGGTTGTCGGACAAATTATGTGCTGCATTCTGAAGGCACTTTGAAGAGCAGCAGGATGCCACTGATATTCTCTGGTGGGGAATAATTTATACAAAGCCCTGAGGTTAAAGGGACTAAATCACACTAATGTTTTGGTGCCATAATATATGTCTGTCAATTCAATCAAAAAGGACAGAACACACCAAAACTGATATCAAGGCCCCCTCAATTGTAATAAAGCATGTAAAAATGTGATTTTTTGTTACAGTGAACTACAAAATGTGCAGTACATGGTTATATTATAAATATATACTTGCTATCATGTACAGTTGAGAACCACTGATTTAGAGCAGGCCAAAATCTGTTACTCCAAACACTTACCAACACTATCCCACACAGACAAATAAGCAAAGAATTATTGCACTTGAGATTCTTGCAGATTTAGTTACTGAAATCAGTTCACACACCTTGAAGTACTTGAGAAGGATATCAGTGAAGTGAGAACCCTTAGTAAACCAGCCATCTGGAACAACCTCTGTCTGTAGCCAGTCGATCACACGTCTGCGCAGCTCATTACGATCAGCAACATAACACACAACTTCATTGACAACACACCAAACAAAAAACAACAGTTAAAAAACAAATACAATTTTTTCTTATATTTCTGAACGTTACACCAGTGTTAGAATCACATAACAGTAGTCATTATTATGTTTAATAGCAAAGTTTGGTTAATAAATGTTAATTATAATTTTTCATGGACAAATAATAAATTTATTATAAAATTATTGATTATGAAATGGAGACACTATCAAAAATAATCATTAGCATAATAGTGTGCACACAAAGTACATTCTGTTGTTACCAACATCTTTTTCAATATTTTATTTAACCATTTATTTCAGTAATACAAAGGACATGTTAAAGGAAAAATGGTTAGCGAACCAAAAACAAGTGTGTTGCCTTCAGTTTCTTTTAATGTTCTGATGACAGAAGACATACAATTAAATATGAATAAAATTTGTTGTGTTTCTTATACTCCAAACACTATAATAGTGTAATTATTTTACTTTTTGCTGCTTCCCAAGAGGTCAAGGTTACATTAAGTAATTCTCCTGTAGCTGGGCTATCTTTATGTAGCTATATAAGCATACAGATAACATGTTATAACTCATAATACAGTGTGTTGGTAAATAAAAACTAATTAGTACAACAGGCAGATAAACAGTCCTAAAACTAGTGGGCTTTGTGCCCACTAACATAATTAGACCCACCTGGACTGGCTGCAGTCTTCTCCTGTTTCTTCTCTATAAGAAAGATAAGAAAGTTCAGTGATGTTTCACAGGTGAACAGGACTACATGATTAGGGCTGAATATTACAATTACATTATATAGTAATGTCCTCACACCTTTGCAGTGTCCGTCATGGGCCACCTGGATTTTGAGTCCAGTGAGACATGCGTCACGGTGCAGCTCGCAATGGTTGCGGTAAGTCTTTCCATTACTACCGCATACAGAGCGCTTATGGGGCTTACATTGCTGCAGGAGACAATGTGAGAAAAGAACATGCTGCTGAACAATACTGTATGTGGTATATTCTATGTGGTATATAATACTGTATATTCTAAATTAAGTGACCTACAGTATGTTTGGGGTTTATGTTTTATGAAACCTTACATCAAACCCATGACCCTGGCTTTGTTAGCGCACAGTAACACAAATCTAACCATAAGTTCCCTTACATCAAAATCTGAATCAGGCAAGCAACTGAAATATATGAGGTAAGGAAGAGATAGTTTCTAAACGCATTATCTTGAGAATTACACTGTGGTTCTAGAATGAATTTTTCTATCCTGCCTCGCTAAGCTAGTAATAAAAAGAAAGCGTTGTGGGGTTGCACAACAGGCTTGATGTTTGTGTGCTATATGCCACAGTATGTGGAAGGGGTCTGCAGCTAAGAGCTTTGAAGTATATAATCTGCTGAGAAGAAAACACAATGGTCTACTCAACATGGTTTACACATCATGGCCAGCATGGCCAGGCCATCCTCAATCCCACACACATACTACAGTTATTATATAAAAGTAATATTAAACTTAAAAAAGTCATCTTATAACTAATGTGTTATAACTTGTGTAATGCATACATTTTCCTAATCCCTTACATACCTATATAAGTGTCAATATCTCACAACTAAGCCTTACTGGGGGAAAACTTCAGAAAATTTCTATTGATGAGAAACATTAAAGAATTTGTAGGATGGGATTTCTTAGGCCTGCCAAAGTACTGGAAATTACTGGAAATTTAGTAAATAGTAAATGTAGTAAACACATAGTTATTCTCAGCTCAAGGTTATTTTACACAGAAACTGCTCTCTATAAATTATTAAGTATCTATATAAAATGTGTTTAAAAATCTTTAAATACAAACAAAGGTCATGGAAAAACATTGGTCAAGATGCATATTCCTTTGAGAGGATTTTGTAATTATTTTAAAATAAAAGGCTGACCTCAATACAAAGACAGCTTGGCTCTCCCTTCTCACTCACTGCACATTCTCTTCCAGCACCACAGAACACATTAGCACACACCTTTGATTTGCTTTGGGCCTCCTGCTGACAAACACACACAACAAACATAGAAATAAACATCACACAGATAAACCATAAACCACAGATGTACTGAGTACATGTCAAAGTATGTGTGTGAACCTATAGATTCATACCAGAAGGGGGCAACATATATTTTGGATTTCATGGGGTAAGACGCTTAAACTTTACAACTCCTTATTAAGTTCTCATTCAGTCAATCACATGCACAAAAGCAAACGTGAAAATGTGTCAGCCAAATACTAAGGATGTTTTGTGGTTTAACAGTATATATGACATGAAACCAGGGCTGACACTAAACTGAAAACCACTCGAAACAGAAACTAGTCCAGGCTAGAGTATTACACTTCTCATTCTTACCACAAACTGAGAGATAAACGTGATCTCTCTCTCACACACACACATACTGTATTTCCTCTGTGTTGGGAAAGAAGATTGATAACTATCTTCAAAAATGGCCAAACTCTCTCCACTTTCTAAACACTCCAGAGAGCTCCTGCCACCAGTTTCCCTGACAACTAGAGGTTCTCCTTAAAAACTAGGGCAGCTACATATTTGGAACAGCAACCTTTCATCCTATAATGAATGTGTGGCCCTCAGGGTACAAATACATTTAAAGGTTACTAATAGTCTAATAAAAATTACATTAATCTAACAGAGGTTACAGAGTAATAAAACATAAGCTTGAATATTTACATTACTTTGTATTACTTATAAATTTTACATATCTTTTCTTCTATCTTCTATAAATTCTACATATCTTTTATACAATTCTGTTGTATAGCCTGTTTGATGCACTGTAACATTCTAAAATTTAAAAGACATTTTCATTTTAAAACAGTAAAGAAATGTGGCTCTTGGACCTTGGCCCTGTACACCCCCACCTTACCGTAACTATAAAAAGTCCATTAGCCAATTAACTGCCAATTAGTTAAAAATTTTCATTAAAAGCTCATCTTGAAAACAGCCTTGCTAATAAATTAGAATTGACATCATCATTACATGTGGCTTCCATTTTGAAGGTCCCACAGAGTGCAGAACCCTTTAAACTCCTTAACTAATTGCAGAAACTGCTGGAGAAGAAACTCACCTCTTTTAACTTTTCACATGCTGACACAAACTGAATAGGCAAATTTTAATTGTTTATTCCTTTAAAATATGTAGCCTATTTTAAAATAATTAGTTTTATAATGAGTTTTATATTAAAGCGTTTTGGTTGTTAAAAACAGAATGAATGTTACTATTTTCTACCACCAGATGGAGCAATGACATCAGGCTTGCTTTACTATATTAGTACTATACCACCAAACGCGACAGAATGGAAATTATTATAGTTTTAAATACACGGTTATAAAAACTTTATGTATCAAATAGATGAGATGCTGAGAAACGTAGACATGACACAATGACCAAACACCTTTCTGAAAAACACAGAACAAAGAACTTGAGAATGAGCCCTGTCTCTGTAACAGACTTTAAGTGTACAGAAGGTCTTAGTCTGGTCTCAATTAATAATTGGTCTCAAGTGCAAATTCTAGCTATACATTTGACATTTTAAACTTTTTACTTGTTTTTCCCTTCTGAACTTTTTCCCTTTGCCCAAAACGTTTAAATGCTTGCTATGCCCCTCGTTCCAAATTTTTATGTTTAAGCACAAAATGTGCCTCACATCTAAACATTTAAACAAATTCCCTTTCTCTTTGTGTTTCTTCTAACATTCCCCTGCAACAGGACCCCAGTCTGCACACCAAAGCAGAATAGAAAGCTAGCCAATCACGTGCTGCCAAGTTGTGCCTTGAATAATGATTTAGGAGTTTTCTGAAATACTCCCTAACATTATTTCCTGAAATAATCACTAACATCTAAGTAAACTACACTGTGTGTGTGTGTGTGTATTAGGTTGAGTGTCGTCACATCTGAAATCTTGTCTACTCTTTCCTTTCTCATGAACTGTGATTGTTGGTTATACCCTGTCTCACTCTAATGCACACAAGCAGAAACACACACAGACACCCACCCTTTCCACTTTATGCATGACTCACAGAACATAAGCAAACTTTCCAAGGGGGGATTTATGATCCTGAGGGCAGCTTTCGTATTGACAGTTTTAGAGGGATACAGATGTAATGTACCACACTCCTCCCTATCTATTTCTTTGCATGATTACCTACTTTAAAGGTCTTTAGAGGACTTGACACATTAGGAGTTTATGGGCTATTCATTGGGACAGTTAAGTGTTATCCTGAGTGTTATTGTTGAGCTGGGGTAGGAAAGGCACATTAAATGAGAGAGAACTGAACCAAGCCTCATGCATAAATAAATCTCCTTCTCTACAGGGAAGCCACTCTGACATTTAAATGAATGAATGTTGTAGCGCATTTAGCTAAATCAAATCAAAATGCAGATATGTTTCCACGACAACCAGGAAGGAGAGCTTAAAAAGAGCTCTAAAATTTACTATAGCAGAGGTTACAAGGGAGATGGGGTAAAAGATGAACTATGACCTCTGGAATTGCATAAGAAATATCATGCTGCCAGGTAAATGTAATAATATATATGCTTTAAAACAACATGTTTTTATTAGTGTTACGTTCCAGACAAACCACCCACAATCCATTCCCTGACCATCTGAAACATTGCACTCAAAACTTGCTCTGATCTGGCTGGCTGACTTTCACAAGCCAGGTGCAAGGGCACACAGGGCATATTGACCTAATAAAGCTTTTCCTAAGATTGGTAAGCGATGAGTGATTTGCTTCTTAGGTTTAAAAACAGTGGCTACAGTTCATTATGTCAATGACATAACAAGACTCTCTGTAAACACTGACTCTGTCACACACAAACACACACACACACACACAAAAAAGTCTGAGCAGTTCTGCTGCTGTTTACATTTACATTTAGTCATTTAGCTGACGCTTTTATCCAAAGCGACTTACAAATGAGGAAAGGAAGCAACTTCGATTACAATAAGA
>JAZGTJ010006666.1:0-24418 GCA_036877575.1 Botia almorhae | reverse complement strand
CCAAACTCATTAACCAAACTCACCAATTAAACACACAAGTTTTGAACATTTCTTAGTGTATTTATACCTTATAATTTCTTACATTTATTAGTAAAGTACATTTATTTATTTATTTATTTATTTTTTATTAATAGTGGTTAAGTAAAATAAAATGACATCGAATTACCAGCAGGTGAGTATAAATGGTATGTTCGTTAAGCCTGAACTCAGACTTAGCCTGACAGTTAGCCTGCCCCGGACCAGGTTAATTTGCCAGCATAAGTTGCCGGGGTAACTGAGGTTGAAGTTTGATTTATGAAACCGAATCTACCAAAAATAAGCCTGACTAACCGAAATAAGCCTGGCTTATACTCTAATCTTGGTTTATGGAACAGCCCCCTGATTCTGAAATTTGATCAGGCTGATGTTGACCTTTTTTACTTTATTGTGCGGAGCAGAAGTCTATAGACTATCTGGTTAATTTTTGTCTGAAATGTATGTTGATATTCTTCTTAATTTTATTAATATTTAAAAAATGTAATACATTGTAATTAAAACTATTTTTTTATGATAATTGAAATTAGAGTTTTATCCACCACATATTTTTTGTGGCTTTCATACACACAGTAACCCTAGATTTATATTAAAAGCAATGATTAATTTAATATTAAAATTGCAATGACTAGAAATTGCATAGAGATGACAGTTAACATTAATTTATACTAAACATAGATTTGAACTACAGAACTGCCATTGTTTCACACATTTATGGAGTTCCTTAGATTTTCCACTTCATTGTTTGTTTACTGTTACAGAGGAGGCTCCGCAGCACCAGACAGAACCCTCTCCAGAGTATTAGCATCTATTCGGGCTACAATTCCCATGGGCCCTGTATCTGGAGCTGATCACTTCCTGTTTGTAACACCTGTCTCCAATCAAGCCGCCTACTTAAACCCCAGATTCAAGAGACTCAATGCGTTGTCATGTTTTGCCCCAGCTAACATTTCAGAGCAGTTTCCCCTTGTTGTTTACTTGGTTTCTATTTGGATTGTTCATTGTGTTTTCTAATTGTTTGCTGCCTGCCTTTTTGACCCTGCCTTGGATTACGTTTTTGGATTGTTTTCTGCCTGCCTTAACATTTTGATTGTTTGCTGCCTGCCCTGAACACTGCCTGTATTATCGTTATTGAGTTGGTCTAATCCCCATTGCACTGGTTGCCGGTATCTTGAACCATTGCCGGTTTTGACCATTCTTAACAAAACGCTGCAGATGGATCCCCACGACTCAGAGTATCCGTTACATTTACCATAAGATGTTTTAATGGCACACAAAGAATAATTAGGCAGCTAAAAAGATACAGTAAAGTCATAATTCATGTAAGACAGTCTTCATGGGGATAAAAGCCTGTCAATTTGATAGCTTGCTTATTATAAATGACAGATGAAGAATCATGTGGTTTTTGACAGAAACAGAGGCTGGGCTGCTTCTTGTTCGAGCCGCAGAGTTGTTTAGTCCACCTGTTTTTTAGTCTGGAAATGAAGCCTCATCAGATCAGTTGTAACTATGGTTACCACTTGGTTACCATACCATACCATATTGTCATTTGTCTTCCCATTTGTCTTCTGAACAGCAATGTGAGTAAATAATGATCCTTATGTATTCTCCTCGTCTTTTTTCTCATGAGAAAAGACACATCTCACATACTGTGTAATGGTTCACAGATATCACACGCTGTGCTGAGATTTGTAATGATAAAAGAGACTGAACCATTGTTTATCTCTATACTTAACTTTTTACTTTGAAAACATTTGGAACAAAGTTGGTCAAGTGAGAACTCCATTGTCTCCTAAGGTATAAAATAGCATCCTGTAAGCAATATGTTTTTCTGCTTTGAGTCCTTTTTGTGTTCTGGTACTTAGTTCTGGCTGACCAAAGCAACATTGGAACTTTTAGGTTGCAAATAACAAATCATAAGAATCCCAACTTATTATGTGCTAGAGAAATGCCACACTGTTTCCAACGGCAAGTATAGTATGACAGAGCAATTAAATTATTTTTTAATGTAGCAAATGTAGATGGCAACAGCTTTAGTCAGACATTTTACTTGAAAGAAATATAAATCATTATGTTTTGTTTGACAGTATGGTTCTTGATTTTCAACCACTTGTTTGAATGTTTGAATCCATTTAACTCGATTGTAATTTAACATTATTGTAAATTCACTACATAAGTGTAATTTCAAGATTTAAAGGAAACTTGTTGTGGGCTGTTGAGGGGCAGCAGGTGAAAAGCTATTTTTACGGAAAATGTCAAATGTAATTTCTTGCCATTCAAATGGACAAACAGAAAAATTCATTCCAGGATATGCCTTTTGTAAGAATTCTAATAATATTACTATTCATACTGTTTAGTATATTCTTCTTATAGCTGAACAAATAGCTAAAAGCATTAACCCAGTTTTTTAGCGATTTTAGGTTGTAAGAATGTTTCCCTAAAATTTCTAGTAACAGTAACAGAAACATTAAAATAATAAAAATGTTATTTTAAAAGTTCTATTAATGTTTAAAACATCAATTTTTTTTAGCATTAATGTTATTGCTTGGTTATAGGAGCGTTATTCAAACATTTTTTAATTCTGTAACTTTTTAACTGTCATTATACTAATGAATAATGTTTTTGATATATATGATATATAATGCTAAAAAACTTTCTACTACATTACTGCAAGAAAGTATTGAGAACTTTTAGAGAACCTTTAATGTCATTAAAGGTTTTCTAATTTCTCACTCACCACATTTAATTAGTATTTATGTTGTATGATATGCTATTCGGTTTGTTATGTTATATCAGTTTTGATGTGTTATATATTATATTTATGTTATGTTATTCAGTTGGTTTTTTTAACCACACAACATTTTCATTTCAAACAGCAGTAGATGGCAATAATGCTTCACTGAATTTGTCATCCACTCGAAAGTGGAAAAGGTCTGAACCTGGAGGTAGCATCAACCCTAAAGTGCAAATGCATCAGAAAGTGTCTGAGTATCACAGGGAAAGAAAAACGTAGTGCACGCCATAAAATTGTGTAATAGGCTCTCCACATGAGCACATCTGCTGTGCTTTTACACTTGGAAGGAAAGCGCCTGAAGCTATGCAATATTAGCAGCAGGAGGGCAGTGTATGGTAAAAATTGTTGCAATACCACTAGCTAGCTAATAAGGGTAACTGTAGCTCAATTCAGTTTAAACTATATATATAGTGTTATAGTTATGGCTCTTAGCATTTATTCCTCCAAGGTCCTATGGTCTCTATGAATATTTTTTGTGTTGGTCTTTGATCTTCACCCTCTTGTACTGTGGTGAAAAAGTGCTTGTTTTCAAGCTATTTACCATTCTACAGAAGCTTACATTTACTTCTAAAAGTACATACCTTGTGTACATACATTTGTGCTAAAGCCACGAGTAATTTTGTAATTCAAATTCAAAGCCATTATGAAAGTATCTATCATCATTTATACAATTTTCCTTTTGTTGTTGGTTCAGCATTTGCTGGCCTTTAATGTTTTTATGTCATTGTGCTAATAGATCACAAATGCAAGAACTGTTGCTTTTTAACGTTGTTATGTTGTTCTTAGGGATGAATCAGAATGTGTTCATTTAGTACAGTATAAAAGGAACATAGTCCACAAAATGTCGCAGAATATACAGTGCCTTGCAAAAGTATTCATACCCCTTGAACTTTTTCACATTTTGTCACCTTACAACCACAAACTTAAATGTATTTTATTGAGATTTTATGTGATATACCAACACAAAGTAGCACATAATTGTGAAGTGGAACGAAAATGATATATAGTTTTCAAAATTTTAAGCAAATAAAATGTAAAAAGGGTTAGGGTTAGTGGCGTGCATTTGTATTTAGCCCCCTGTACTCTGATACCCCTAAATAAAATCCAGTGCAATCAATTGCCTTTTGAAGTCACCTAATTAGTTAATAGAGTCTACCTGGGTGTAATTTAGTCTCACTATAAATACACCTGTTCTGTGAAGGCCTCAGTGGTTTGTTAGAGAACACTAAGGAACAAACAGCATCATGAAGACCAAGGAACTCACCAGGCAGGTCAGGGATAAAGTTGTGACGAAGTTTAAAGCAGGGTTAGGTTATAAAAAAATATCCCAAGCTTTGAACATGTCAAGGAGCACTGTTCAATCCATCATCCAAAAATGGAACAAGTATGCCACAACTGCAAACCTACCAAGACATGGCCTTCCACCTAAACTGACAGACCGAGCAAGGAGAGCACTGGTCAGAGAAGCAGTGAAGGAGCTGCAGAAATTCAAAGCTCAGGTGAGAGAATCTGTCCACAGGACAACTATAAGTCGTGTACTCTGGCCTTTATGGAAGAGTGGCAGGAAGAAAGTCATTGTTGAAAGAAAGAAAGACATAAAAAAGTCCCGTTTGCAGTTTGCCACAAGCCATGTAGGGGACACAGCAAACATGTGGAAGAAGGTACTCTGGTCAGATGAGACTAAAGTTGAACTTTTTGGCCTAAATGCAAAGTGTTATGCGTGGCGGAAAAGTAACACTGCTCATCACCCTGAACACACCATCCCCACTGTGAAACATGGTGGTGGCAACATAATGCTGTGGGGATGCTTTTCTTCAGCAGGGACAGGGAAGCTGGTCAGAGTTGATGGGAAGATGGATGGAGCTAAATACAGGACAATCCTGGAGGCTGCAAAAGATTTGAGACTGAATACCACAATCTTATGGATTATCCTAGGAAGACCTGCTAATTGTGAGGTGGGGGTACAGAGCTGTATTGTGGTAGCCTGTAGGCAGAAAATATTCTCTAATCTAGTAATTCTGAAAGAAACATTATCAAACTTTTAAGCAGCAGGAAGAGGGAAAAATAGGCCAAAGGTGGGTTGGCTATGGCTCATGACCAGACCTTGTAATATGCTATGCAGTGTTAACTTTCAGCTAAAGGGACTTCCTGTCAGAGGTAGAGCAGTTTCTTAACCTAATAGTGATGCTGTCCACAATCCCTTTTCAGCAGTTGCTGATTATGTAGCGTAATTTTAGATTTTAGGAAATGTAGGTTATGCCTTTTTTATTAAGAAGAAATTCAGGTTGCAAGAAACATGATGTGATGTGAACCCCTAAGAACTTAAATGTTGAATGTTTCCACCTCTGACCTTTGCTGTATGAAAAAATTAACAACTTGATTTGCATTTCCTGAAGGAAACACCAGTGCTTGCAAAGCAGCAAAAGAATATTGTTAATGTTTTAGGTAACACTTAGCATGACGTCAGGGTTGTTGTTAAAATATGTTACTGTTGACCTTTTAGGAACTGCAATAACAATTTTGCAAGTAAATTGCAAGTGACACAGTCTTAAGCAGAAGAAAATGATGTAAGTCACAAAAAACAATGACAATATGAACTGTTGCCTAAATAGTAGGGTTGTGTCTGAGTAAAGCTATAGTAAAGCTATATCTGGGATTTTTATTTGCTTACAAATAGTAAAAAAAAATTCATTTATTTTGTCATGTTTAAACTTAAAGTTAAAGTTTAAATTAAGTTTTGAGTTATTTTGTTATTTTTGTTACATAAATAAAGACTTAGTGAAGAAATCATTCACTGTTTCTTAAAGCTTTTATATGTGTTCAGAATAATTATAATCTATTTATACTACTGGAATATAAACCAAAAGCCATATGATCTTTTCTGATAATAAAAATCTGTCCGCTTTTGTTTCACCTCTCTGTGTTGCTTGTCATAAATTCAGCACATTTGGATCATTTTCTGGTGCATGAACAAGAACCAGCATAGCAATTTTTCTACAAGATCATGTTGTTTAAAACCACTCTCTAGACCTTAATGTATGGATTTCCTGAGATTATATGGTGGTTGTGGAAGCAGCTATGGAACAAAACATTCATCCATCCATTTGCTGCATTTTAAAGGCAGCACCCTCTGGAGGTTACATTTGTTTGCAGCATATGTCACCAAACCGGTCTCATTTCTAAAAAAACAACTGCTACATTTTAAAATAAGAGGAATTACAGTGATTACGCCTCATAAGGAATAAAAATATTTTATAATGGTTGCTTTATTTGAAATGAGACAACCTTAATAATGTATAAATCCGACAAATGCAACCTATGAAGTCTTTACACAGTTTTCAAAATGAGACACTGCATTTGTTTATACTGCTTATCCCTTTTGGGGACATTTTGCATTTTGAATGAGCTATAGTTTACATAAAGATCAAGAGAAACCTCAAAGACAACGCATTAAAGTAATCCAGTAGTCTAGAGGTTATATATGCATGCAGTGGTCTGGTTTCTGCTTATTACTTAAAAATGTAGGTTCCTAAATTTAGCAATACGTTTTACAATAGCTCCCAGAGTTTTGCAATAACTCCTTATTCTCCATTAAGGCTGCAAAATATAATGTACATTAAACAATTAATGATAAGAAACTTGGATACATTTTAATGATAAATAATATACAGTGTAAGTAATGGGTAACATAATTTGAATGTGATTAAACTAGTGTATAAAAATTAATAATAAAAATGTTCAACAGTATTTATAGTTCCATCATACAATCACAATTCACATCCTGATGGGTAAGCAATTAAACAGAATTAATTACATATTTTTTTAATAGCCAATAGACCCTTTAAAGCTATGAGAGGCACTGCCCATTTTATATCTGAAGCTGTTAATATTCGACTGTTCTTAATTAATTCACTGTTAAATAAAGTGACATCCTTTTAATTGCTAAAAGTTCATTCGTTTCTAATAGACTGTTTAGGGACCATATCTTAATGACTATGCCCTGACATTTCTGTGAGCAAGGCCTATTTTATATTCATGAAACCACAAAGTTAGTCAGCTGAGGCTGAAATCTGTGCTCTTTCTCTTTGGTTCATTTCAGGTTAACATTTTGTAAAGCTCATGAGATATATTTGGGGGAACTTTGGGGGATAGGGTAAGTTACACAAAGAATGTGCTTTAACATCAAGCTTTTTGTGGTGTTGTTTGAAAACAAAAATACTATAAATACATTACTGTTTAGATCTCACTTTGAGTTTAGACTAAAAAATGAGCAAATACTGTGTAGATCTCTAGATCAATACTAAATTAAATAGTTAATTATATCAAAAATGGGGTCACAATCGACAAGTCTATCCCTTATTTGCCTTCTAAGTAAGACATTATGAGACAGAAACTTTAATACATTAATTAAAACAGACACATATCAGTAGTTTCACTTTATTTTGTAATTTAGGTGTTTGGAGTTTGGAGTGTTTCAATATGAAAAATAGGGATTTGAGTGTGTGTGTGTTTTTTGCAAGTGTAAAGCTCGGTGCCAAACATTACCACTATGTTGCCTATCACATTGTCCACCATTTACTTGAAGATAATAGTATAATACAGGATACTACTTAAGCTTTACATTTTGTTTATTTTAATTTATTTTGTGATGATGACTGGCTGATCTTATTACCTGGAAACTTTCAGTTTTTTATTTAGCACAATTGCTAAATAGATAAAAGTGGGCACAGTTACTGTATGTAGTATTGTAGCTTGCCTAGATGAGCAGTCAGTTCTGCACTGCTATGGACAAAACCCCCTATCCTAAAGCCCCCCTAAATAGGGTCTATATGCCTCTGAGACACAGTATGAAATATATCACATGCTGATAGGAAGGCACAATTCTACTCTGTGCTCATTAACTGGCAGGCAGGATTCTATAACACTAAGGCATGATGACCACCTGCTCGTCACCACTCTGCAGATTTAATTATCTGAGTAATTGGATGACTTTGATATCACTTGGAAAAAATTTCATAAGGCCATTGGAAATGGGGATGTGAGTTCCATCCATATTTCTTTTCGTTTTTCATTACAACCGGTGGGGAAGGGGGAATTTCACAAATTACTATTGGCAGGATTAATGTAGGTTGGGTGTAAAAAGCTGGCATGCCATTAAAAAGGAAAAACTTTGATGGATTTTAGCCTAAATCACTGTATACCTCTGAAATTACATATCCTAAAGATAAATCATGTTTGTTTTTAATATACACTGTCCCATCCTTTAATACTAGCCTCCTTACAAAGTCCGCAATTACATTGTAAACATTTTTAAGATAATCCATGGCAAATTTTGTGCCAAACAGTTAAGATCCGCAAACAATTATAATTTGCCTACCTGCCGGTCAAATTATGTATGCGCTCATGTTTTAAAGGAGGCTTTGGAGAGCACTCTGAAGGCAGAGTAATACTTTAAAATCTAGGTTGTTATTATGCTATCTTAAATTGCCTACGCTACCTTTAAATAATTTGTTTTCTGTTGAAACAACACAATGTTGATGGACTGTTCCATATTTCTGTGGTGATTGGGAAAAAGTGTATTTGTCCTACTTCTATTTTATTACCTCACCTAAAATAGGAGAGTTGTTAAGCACAATAAGAGACTAAAATGTGTGATGTGTGGTAAAATTTGTGGTTAATGTGTAAATGTGGGCAGTTGTGTGTTAATTTCTTCTATTTTTTTTCTAAATATTTAACTGTTTTATTTCCAATGATCAAAGGAATTCAGATTTCTCATAATATGACCCCTTTAAATAAACAAAATGAATTCATATGTTAACTGTTACAGATAAATATAAAGCTAAAGAATATGCTAAACGAATCCGGTACAGGAAAATCAGTTTAACTTTTTACCGCTTACTGCAGCCACACAAAACCCATTACTGGGTAAAAAAATATTTAGGAACTATCTGCAAATATATAATAATACACTGATTATTTGATTCTGCTGTGTATACTATCCTAGTCTTCAGACAAACCCATACATTTGGAAATGAATATTCAGCATTACAAAATTTCAATGGCTAATAGTATGTTGAAGTACAGATTATACTCTCTGGGGCCTTGTATGCACATTCACCAGAAAAAATACTACATGACATCCTAGCTCTAAAACAGAGCCCAGGAATTTTCTTAGGTGACTTCAAATGAAGTGTTTGCCAGAGGCTGACTCAGTCTGGAGGCTGAACAGTAAACAGAAAAAAAAAACAGAGTAAATGTACTTACCTTATGGCTGTTTCAAATATACTTCACACAAGATGACCTAAAGACCTCTCTGGGTAAGACGGCTGTTAGTCATTTTAAAGTAATTTTTAAGAAGAGGGAAAAACCTTTGAGATAAAATGCAGTTATATATGTTATAAATTAGGCTGATGTACTATGTTGACAATTCTACATGAGGAACAGTGTCTTCACAGGTGTGTGAAAATAGGCGTTTTAACTTTTTTGAAGCTTAAGATATTAGATGCCCTGTGATGTTTTGTTCCCAAGTGCAAGTACACATTTGAAAATATGTTTAAAGAGCTGTGACTTTCTCTAATGTATTTCATGAAGGTATTCGACAACCCCAGAGCAAAACCTGTGAAACAGTAGTCATCTATGCATCATCATTATTGTTATCATCATAGAAGAACTATAATCATCTTACTCTACTGAGCTGAACTCATCTGCAGCCATGCATGTCTTCCTTTGCTATCTAATGGTAAAAATACATTTATGTAAATAGGTATTTGGAATTTGTATGAAATATGGCACAAAACAAAAGGTAAACAAAAAGACAAAAGGCACGTTGCATTTAATTCACTCACAAAAAGGGAATGCCATGTTTAGTATATCAACAATCCACTTTCATTTGTCTGCACTCTGAAGATTTCTCTGTAACATTATTGTAATTTGCCTTATATGCTATTCCAGAAATGTTGTTCTTTGAATTACGTTGAACTGGTGAAAACAATGCACAAACATTACCTTCCAATTATTCTTGGTATAAGAAACCATTTTTGGCCTTTCCCTGTGATTTTTTGAAAATAAGCTACTCTTTAACATTAGAAAACTTATTTTAAACTCTTGAACTTTTACTGCTGTTTAATTCATATGAAAATAGACCTAATTTACAGGCAAGAACCTGTACGTGTAACTTAAGACACTTTAAATAAAAAGAAAAGCAAACTTCTCACAGGCATTTCTTTATCTCATCCTCTCAGCAGTTTATGCTAGCAATTTTCCTTTAAAACAAAAACAGAAAAGTAATGTGTGATTTGTAGATTTGGGTCTATCTATTAATTTTTCCATACATTCTAAACCAGTTCACTATATGCCCAGCTGTCACACTATGGCAGCTCTCTTTGAAAAAGGGAAGTGTTATTGTCTTTACCTCTGGGATTTATCATCATGTGCAAAATGCTCTTGGATGGTTTAAGATTGTCTTGTCATCCAGGAAATGAGAAATGTGTATGGAGGGTCAGAAAAGATGAAACCGTCATTATAAATGGTTTGCTGTGAATTGTGTCAATGGTACTTCCTTTGGTTTGTGTGGCTGAGGAAGAGGAGGAGAGAGAAAAATCACTGTTATTGACTGTTGTGGCAGACATAATGAATTGTTATGTAGTTGAGACAAATGCCTGTGGACTCAAGATTTAGGTCTGGTCTCAATTGTCTCTGTGTCATCCAAATAGAGTGTATTCCCTTGAGCTGTTTTGTTGAGCTATTGTGCCAGAGGTAAACGCACCTTGTTTTGTGTCTAGGTTTAGTTGACTAATAGCGTTTGTCCACTGTTTTCTCTAGGATCTACTTTGGATGTTAGACAATGCTTTTGAGCCAGAGGTGCATGTGCACTGCGTAGTGAACAGCTACAGTCTTATACAATTCCAGGTGGATTTAGCAGGAGTATTTTAGTCATTTCACACCTAGTCGCTTTTAATAAGATCGCTGCAGTCCCTGTCCAAGGTTCTGAAACGTCAATGCCATTGAATGTTTGGATAAAATGGTTTCACATTAAAAATGCAGTTGAGAGTGCAAATGTACTTGCTGCTTTATGTTTAGTAGAGTCATGTTTCAGCTTTCATGTCCATTCACTCTCCTACACACAAACAATGGAAAAATTAAGCATTGCACTGCAATTTTGTAGGTCTCTTGTAGGTCATTGGACAAAAAGAAAACGCATGTTTTATAGCCCCATCATATCAATATTTTTTATTAATTAATATATCAGATAAATTATGTAAACTTGCAATTTTTCAAGACACAAATCATATTAGTTTGTTCATTTTTAGTAATTTAGCTCCAACCTTAATCAAACCAGCTAATTAAGGTCTTTAGGATTACTTGAAAAGTACATGCAGGCCTGTTTAACCATTTGTAACCATTTGTTACTATTACAAGGCCACATTAAGTCTTGTTAGTCAATTAAAATGTATGTTTACCAACAAAAGCCAGTTCTTTATTTACTTTATCATTGACATTATTGTTTATCTACCAATATCACAACTGGTAAATAAAAAATAACACAAACAATAAAGATAAAAAATATATCAGTAAATCATAGAATTTTTAAACATTACATAAAAAAACATTAAACATTACAATATTTAAACATTACATAAAAAATCATACTTCCCAAAACCATTAGCCTTAATTTTGGATGACATTGCAGGACATTTCAAATTAACACATTTTTTCAAGTAAATTAGACTCCTGCTGATATGTTTGCTTGGGGGAAAAGGGATCAATAAACAAGGGGAAACACATGGGGATCCTGTATTAAAACACACCTATTGATTCCCTTCTGATCCTCTCAGTTACGGTGCAAATGCATAAAAATACATACTTTATGTATGCTTCAGTTGATGCTTTCAACTTCTTACTGGAGCTCTGATTTCACCTGATACCATCAACGCTGTAAGACTTGAAAGGGTTAAACCTCCTATTCAGATTTCTCTGAACCTGCTTACCTTTTCTGCTGCCGTTTATGGAGTGAATACTTCCATTAAATTGGATTTTAGGCCTCAAGGGACTGACAGTCACTGAGGTATCTGTTGCAAGGGGTGTTGTGGGATGTGAATTTTACCAGACAAGCAAAAACCATTTTAGTTTTAATAACTTGGCTATTTGGTCTGCTTAAACTTCATCATGGTTGTTTTTACAGCAGCAAATAGGTTGATAAACCCATACAAAACACTTAGCTGCAGTGTTTAGACAATCTTTAAAATTACAAATGGGGACATTTGTGCTCGATTGATACCCAGTGCAATTAACAATTTTTTTTCCATTGAAATACTAAATGAAATTGAATATAATAATTATGTTATTTGGCAAAATGCTAAAGTGATTGCAGTACAGATTAAAAGTATGAATAAAAAATAGAGACACAACATACTAAGACTCTCTAAAAACACAAATATGTCACAGTATATGCTACACAAAATACGTTTTTTACTATGCTAATTGAGTAAATTGATAAACTGAATTCATGCCAAATATAACTTATTTTAACACTTAAATTGTAGGTGGCCAAATTGCAACAGATAGGTTGTTAGCATTTCATTTGGGGTACTTGCTAGTGTGTTCTAGGTGGTTGCTAGGGCATTTCTAGGTAGCTGCTAGGGCATTCTGATTGGTTATTAGGTTGTTCTTAACTGGCCTAAGTCACATGTCAATGATATTCTGTCTCTAAATTGGCATTTGCTGTCTGTGTTTTAACACCAAATCTCTAATGCAGTGGCGTATGGTCTGGGTATGCAGGGTATTTATGCCCATTTGGGCCGGGGCGGATTGGGGCCCACATCCATAAGGCTATGACATAATTTGTGATTAAACTATGAATTGCATTGTGCAGTGGGTTATTTCTCTGCTGTAGATATGAGATTGTAGGTATGTGCACCATTTCATAAATTTGCACCATAGTTCAGAGTAGTTTTTTTCTAGGGGTGCAAATCTTTGGGTAGACAGTGAATCAACTTAATTTACAATTTATAGGTTTTTGATTAAATTCTAAATGATTTTTTAAAATTCAGAACAATTTAATTCATAATGAAATTTGATTTAACTTCAATTTGATTAAAAAATGTAAAAAGCTCGTGTATATGATGCATTTAACTTTTTTGTTTCAAAAACCTTCAAAGGACTCTACTTGCCTAATGTTATTAATGGTAAAGTTAATGGCTAATGTCGCAAAAAAGTTACGAATTGCAGAACTGGGCCCTCTTGGTTAAGTCTGGTTTCTCCCAAGGTTTTTTCTCAATTTATCTGTCATTAGAGTTTGGGTCCTTGCCACTGTCACCCTGCTGGCCTGCTTACTAGGGACTGCTGACATTTAACTAGGTTTAGGATTTTGTAAATTATTAATATTGCTTTAAGCAAAATGATCTAACTACAGTCCTAAAGACTATTTCTGTCTCTCTTTTTCTTTAATTCTTTCATTATCAATGTTCAGATATTTAATGGTATTATTGCAAATCCCTTATACTTGTCACAGTTATGGACTTATGGACTGTTTTGTTGTGCTTTTGGTATTCCTAGTCTTTGTTTGGTTTACTTCCTGTTTTTCCTTAATTGGTCAGTTTCCTGTTCTTGTTTAGTTTTTATTAGTTAATTGTCATCACCTGTTTGCCCCTCGTTATCTGATCTATTTAAGTTCTCCTTTCCATTTAATTAGTTGTTGGTTATCGTTTGTTTATGTACGCTGGTATTTATGCCTTGCTGTCTGCTTTGGAGATAAAGCCTTTTGTTTGGATCTTCCTAGTTCCGCTCCTTCGTCTGTGTTCCTAAGCTACATGTTACGTTACAGTACTCCTGTCCTATAAAATGTTATAATTTTTCTAAGTACTCTTACATCTCCATGTAAGGTGGGACAGCATCTCTTGCTTAATATGATATCTGTCATCTATCATGTTAATTGACTGAATGTTGCATAGTCTATTTGTTGCATAGGTATATACTGTTTTAGTAGACAGTCTGAATACATTACCCTCTCATAGACCACCGAGAGAGGTATGAGCCTTCACATACAATGGCAGGTATTTCTGATGCACATTCATTTATTTAAATGGTCCATTTATTCAAATAGTGTTAGTTATAATCAGTTCAGTCAACCTTACATTCATAATACATCTTATAATATCATAATGAATACCATAATACAACATAAATACCATAATACCATGTATTCTGCTGTCTGTGTTGTACATGTTTGATAATTTAGTTTTATTTTTACTATATATGTAAAGCTGCTTTGAGTTTATGCAACATTGTATAAAGCGCTACAGAAAATTGAATTATTGTCAAAAAAGGAATCATGACAAACAAGCAGATGACAAACTGTTTACTTCCAAAAAGGAAGAAAAATCAGCAGGTTTAAATTGATGTATCAATTCTTTCCATTGAAAATATACCAAGCCATATATTGAACACCAACGACATAATGGATAAATATGCAAAATTTCCAAAATAACCATTCTGAAAAAAGATTCCGGGTAGACAAATGCCACTTAAAAATGAGTTTAATGTCATGCTCATTGGTTACTTGAATAGATAACAAATTTTTGACTAATACTAATGTAATAGTCCTGTGTTACTTTACAGAGATGGAATGTCTGTTTCTTAGATGAAAATAAGATGTCCTTTGTAAAGCGATATGTTTGGTAACTAATTGTGGATTATTGAATAAAACGTCCTGGTTACATATGTAACCCCCGTTCTCTGAAGGAGGGAATGGAGACGTTACGTCAACTGACTGACGTATGGGGTCTCTGTGAAAAACACCGCAAGCCGACCCACGTTACGGGATAGGAATGTCAGTACGGGCAGGCGAAAGTGTGCCTCTGTAAAAAAGTTTCCCTACCTCTGTAACCCCCATCACGGAGGGGTCGTGGCGATCGTTCCTATCCCCCACCAGGAGAAGGGGGGGGGACCCGGCAGTACTACCCATGGTAAAGTCTCTGTGCAGGTCCTACCTGCTGGGACGGCTCACTGCCCGCAGAGACCGGCAGCCGTATTGGCGCCAAGGGAAAGACACAGGTTCACCTATAGGGGAACCGTACCGTGGAAGATACGCATGAGGGATCACCAAGGGGGGAATCCTCACCCATGGAGCACCTAGCCCAGCACAGGGGCTGATAGAGGCACAAGTAGATGTCTGCTAAAGAGGCGCCATGCGCCAACACCCAGGTAGAGGCAACACTCCTAGCTGAGTGAGCCCTCACTCCGGGGGGGCACGGCATGCCTTGGGCATGGTAAGCCAAGGAGATGGCATCCACTATCCAGTGGGCCAACCTCTGTTTGGAGAGGGCCTTCCCCTTCTGCCTCCCTCTGAAGCAGAGAAAGAGCTAGTCAGAGCATCTGAAGCTCCGAGTGCAGTCCACATGGATGCGCAGGGCGCAAACAGGACACAGCAAAGTAAGGGCTGGATCTGCCTCCTCTGAGGGCAGTGCTTGCAGATTCACCACCTGATACCTGAAAGGCATAGTGAGAACCTTGGGCACATTGCCGGGCCTGGGTCTCAAGATCACGTGAGTGTAGGCAGGCCCGAACTCTAGGCACGACTCACTGACTGACAATGCCTGCAGGGCCCTCACCCTCCTGATAGAGGTGAGCATGGTCAGGAGTGCTGTCTTGAGCGACAGACCCTTAGGCTCGACCGACTCCAGCGGCTCGAAAGGAGCTTCCCACAGCCCAGAGAGGACTATGGAAAGATCCCAGGAGGGAAAGAGGGGCGGCCTTGGAGGGTTCACTCTCCGGGCGCCCCATAGGAACCTGATGACCAGTTCATGCTTCCCTAATACTTACCTTCTACTGTCAGGTTATGGGCTGATATAGCCGCCACATACACCTTCAGGGTGGAAGGGGACAACCTCCGTTGTCCGTCAAACCCTTCCTGCAGAAAGGAAAGCACAGAGCTGATCGGGCAAGTGTAGGGGTCTTCTCCACCGGAAGAACACCAGTCAATGAAGAGGCTCCACTTCAGGGCGTGCGCGCCTGGTGGAAGGAGCTCTCGCCTGAGTGATAGTCCTGTCCACGAACCACACATGGAGGTTCCAAAGATCGTGCGCGGGTGTCAGATGGGGCCCCGTTTCTGAGAAAGAAGGTCCTTCCTCAGGGGAATCTTCCAGGGAGGGGCTGTCGCAAGGAGCGCCAGGCACGAAAACCAGGTCCGTGCGGGTCAGAATGGCGCAACCAGTAAGACCTAAAAGAGTTTCAGTGGGACCACCGTCTTGGTGCTGAACTTGTTTATATAACGCAGCAGTGACTTCACACCAGTGACTAAGTCCAGCTCCATACCAAGAAAAGAGATGCTCTGTTGGGGAGAGCTTGCTGTTTTCCCAGTTTACCTGAAGCCCCAGGTGGCTGAGGTGCTCTCGAGAGTGGGCCAGAATGAGCCAGTCGTCGAGATAGTTGAGGATGCGAATGCCCACTTCCTGTAATGGGGCAAAGCAGCCTCCGCGACGTTGGTAAAGACGCGGGGCGACAGGGACAGCCCGAAGGGGAGGACCTTGTACTGGTACTCCCAAACCCCCACCCGCGAACCGTAGGAACGGCCTGTGTGAGGGCAGAATCGAGACGTGAAAGTATGCGTCCTTCAGGTCGATCTCTGCGAACCAATCGTCGGTGCGAACGCATGAGAGAATGCGTGTTTGCGTAAGCATCTTAAATGGTAGCTTGTGCAGGGACTGATTTAAGACACGCAGGTCCAAGATTGGGCGCAGCCCACCTCCCTTCTTCAGCACGATGAAGTACAGGCTGTAAAACCCAGACTTCATCTGGGCTGGAGGGACAGGCTCTATTGCGTCCTTCGCAGCATCGCTGGCCACCACTGAGGTGGACTGGATGCCGCAGAACCTGGGGGGGGGGGCGCCTGGCGAACTGAATCGCGTACCTGAGTCCATCCTTAGGAGCCAGTGAGACGGGCTGGGGGCATCAAGAAAATGGGCCTTGTCCGTATCCCGCATCCTCACAAGGTTTAGCCACAAGTGGCATTCCTGGACCACCAGGGTGGACATCGTCGCCATGCGCAGTTCCTGCATTAATCCTGGCTCGGAACTACCCTCGTGGACCTGCTGAAGCGCCTTGGCCTGCTGAACCTGCAGGATGGCCATGGCATGCAGGGCGGAGGCTGCCTGACCCGCCGCACGGTAAGCCTTGGCGGCAAGTGCCGCCGTGGTCTTACTGGCTCGGGACGGGAGACACGGTTGGTCCCGCCAGGTAGCAGCATTTTGCGGGCACAAGGCACGCTCCACCTGAGGGATCTCTGCGTACCCCTGGGCAGCCCCCCATCAAGGGTAGCAAGAGTGGAGTGGAAGTGGCTTCAGGCAGTACAAGGTGCCTTCCATGACTTCTGAACCTCTGCGTGCACCTCAGGGAAGAAAGGCACTGGGGCGGGACGGAAAAGAGCTTCCCGAGTGGCTCCCAGAAACCAATCATTCAGCCGCGAGCACTTTGGACTGGGTGGAGGATTCCACTCCAGCCCAATGGCCACGGCTGCCTGGGCAAGCACGGCTGTCAACTCCAAGTCAGTTGCAGCCGGACCAGCCCGCCCCGAAGGGGGGAGTCCAATGTCGCCCTCCGGCTCAGAAGAGAGCAGCCCACTCTCCGATGCAGCGATCGACATCCTGTCCTCATCCGGAGCCCCAAAAGTGATAACGGGCCCCACGGGGGGAGCCGCACTACCACCTGGCCGCTCAGATCTCGACGCAGTAGAGGACCGGGAGGACCGCGGGGACTGGCCCAACGGAGAAGTCTCCACCACCACTCTCAGGTCTCCCAGAGTGCTAACCAGCTCTGCCACCCAGGCCGTTTAGGCGAGGCAGCAGACTGGGGAGCAGCAGAGGGGGCTCGGTCTCCTAAGACAAGAGAAAGCCATGACCGCAGCGTCTAGATAGGCATGCTCTCGCAACGAGGGCAAGACCCCACCGTGAACGCTGCCTCAGCATGCTGTTTGCCCAGGCATGTGATACAGCGCTTATGGCCATTGGACGAGGTCAGGAAACGTCCGCACCCAGAAACGCACGGACAGAAAGACATCTTTAAAAAGACGCACACCGTCCGAGGAGCTCTTTAGGAAGGAAAACAACTAAATATAATTAGTTTTTTTCACTAAAATACTCACTAAAGGAAATTGCTAAAGCACGCAGGGGAACCACCGAAAACCGGAACAGAACTGCTGGTAAACGCCGTCCAACGCAACAGAACGCTGGCGGAATGCTGGCGAAATCTGCGAAGATGCGGAGCGAATGTGATTACACACGCTCGGCTCCGAAGCAAAAATCTGAATGAAAAGCGTGGCGCTTTTGCCCAATGCTTATTGGCTCTTTCCTCTCGGGCCGATGCTCATTGATGATAGGTGATAGGGCTGTCAAGCAAGACCCCATACGTCAGTCAGCTGACGTAGCGTCGAACGTGACTGACTGAAAGGGAACACAGAGGTTTGTGCTAAAAAAGGCACGCTCATCTTCATTAAACAGAACAAGATGTGCCTGTGTTGAAATCCAACAGACACTAGTATAGTATAGAATATAAATAATATAGAATGTAGTACAGAATAGTATAGAACACCTACATCCAAAAGCATGTTTATTCAAACATTTATTGTGCTTTTTCATGGACTTCCAATCTGAATGTAAGTGAATTATGGTAACACATTTTGAACCTTTACGCTTAATGTATTGAAACCAGAAAAACATAGAGATTGTAGTAATAGTATTAATGTAGTAGTATTCAGAGTGCCTTTGCATTAGGATCAGCAGAATCAATTCTTAGTTTTACTGTATCAAATCTGGCTTTAGATGCAAATCAGATGGCAAATAGATTTAGTTTGCAAATCAAAAGCAGCCATGACAACTGTACATGTGGCTTGAGATTCGCCGTATAGACATTGCGGGTAAATAATAAGTCTTCCAACCCTTCTGCAGAGGGATGTCCTTCAAGTAATTATCTTTTTTCCACAACACAGACAGGTAAAAGAACAGAGTGTCCTGGCTGAAGAATGCAGGGGGAACAGTAAATATAAATCAGCAGTATAAGTGCCTCTAAACAGCAGACATTAAAGAAAAGCTATTTAGTAAAATAGCCATTTCTGTAAATTGCACGGCTATTCCAGGTAGATATATCTTATAAGTTAATCCTCTTAGGATATGTGATGCAAAGATGTATCTAGCTCACAATTATTCAGAGAACTGAACTTATTTGTTTCGGCCAAGTAGGATTTTGATGTACCACACTGAGTGTGTTTTCGCATTGAATATAATGTTGGTAATTAACAAAAAGTAGCTAAACCAGAAAATGAATTTTTAAGATTTTCTTTTTTAGATTAAGACAGAGGAACATGAGAAAATTAAATTAGCTGGTAGTATTCCAGTAAAGGTGTTTACATATTAAATAAAAAGTAATGGGCAGAAATCTGTGTGCTGATTAGATTGTTAAACCATTAACAACCTTCACCTGATAAACAAATGCAGTAGGTATGCAAAAGGTATTTACATGACTATATATGTTGTCAGTGTTACAGAGATGGTAGTGTTTGTGGGGCAAAAATGTAGGAACTAAAGAATATTTAATAGGGAAAAAAAAGAAAACAAACACTAACCGTGGGTGATGTGAGCAACAACAAATGCAAACAGCAGCGTGACACAAAAGAAATCCAAAATACAAGAATCAAGAGCAATCCAGAATCCAAAATTCAGGGAACATACAACTAGCAACATTCAACAATCACCGACAAACTGAACACAAGAACAGGGAACTTAAATAGAATGACTAATTAGTGGTGAACAGGTGATTGCGATTACAAACAGGAAGTGAAAACCAGAAACAGACAGAACAATTTAAAATAAGAGTCCGAACTCCTAACATAATGTCCCCCCTCCTGGTGTCCTCACGCCGTATAAGTACCATCAATAACCAGAGTGATACTTATGGCGGTAGACGCCAAGGCGGAGACTTGAGGAGCCAGGGCGGAGACTTAAGGAGCCAGGACGGAGACTTGAGGAGCCAGGGTGGAGACCAGAGCGCAGCCAGGGAGGTATCCCACGGTGGAGACGGAGGTAGGAGCCATGGTGGAGGAGAGGCCATGATGCCATGGCACCGACCAATGGCGACGGAGACAGGGGCAGCAAAGCCCGAGGCGGAGACTGACTGCAGACGAGCCAGGGTGATGACGAGGGTCCCGAGGGCCGAGGTGGAGCGGACGGCTTCAGTGACCGAGGTGGAGGAAAAGATCCAAAGGAACGTGGCGGAGTCAAAACGATAGAGGACTGGAGAAGGTCTTGAAGGAAGAGGAGCTTGAAGGAGCTGGTGGAATGAGGTGTAACCTGAGAAGTATAGTCCTGAGGCGATGGCGGGACGACAACTGACCAAGGTGGCGCCGGAAGGACGACTGTGGAGCTGGTGGACCGATGGTTGACGATGGAGACGAGGGAGCTGGAAGCCATAGAGGAGCCAAAGGGTCGTAGGGCCGAGGAGGAGTCTGGGTGTTGGGGGCAGGAAGTGAAGCCAAGGGGTCCTCTGCACTCAGCGGAGATGTAGCTGGTGGTTGACAGTCCAGCAGTGAGCCCACGACACTGCTGTTAAGCTGAGGGTGAGACAAGGGACTGACAGGCTCCAGCGACATTGAAGATGAGACCAGGGAAGACATAAGAGGAGGTGGGAGAGAGAGGTTGAGTGGGATTACTGGATCCTAACAGTCTCTATACTTGAAGCCAGTCCGTACTCACCCCCAGTGGTAGTGTCGTGGGCAGGGTCCTCCAGGCTACCCTCGTGCTCCACTGGCAAGTCCACCGTTATTTCAGATGCCACCGGTGTTGGGCTCTGGTTGAATGTCCACAGTCGGCCCAGGCGGCTGCTGCAGCTGCTGCGTCTCGCGGGGTGATGGCTGGTCGAGTTCCAGGCTATAAATCTCCACCACTGGGGCCCTGGGATCGAGATCCACCTCTCCTAACCTGAGGTCTGAAACGGCCATCCTTAGGGCAAAGTTAATATACTCCTCAGTAGTCCATGTGTAGTTAGGCTGGGGAACCATAACCCTGAATACAGGATCCAGCTCAAACCTAAAAATGGTCATAATTGCCTGATCCTCAATAGGCAAGTCATAAACCTCGTCCAGAAAGTCCTGGACGTAAATGTCCATTGGTCTCCCATTCTGGCATGGCCACGGGGACATGGTGACAAAAACTAAAAACAAAACAAAAAAAACCCTGGAAAAAAAAACAAAAACTGAACAAAGGAACCGCTGCTGTGCTGTTGTTAAATGAGGTGGTTGATTCTGTTACGGGGCGGTAGTGTTTGTAAACAAAGAACGCGGAGTACAACGCGGAAACCTAATAATAAAGTTTTTAGTAAATGAAAAACAAAGACAAAAACACTAACCATAAAGGTGATGAGGGTAACAAGGGAAATCCAAAAAACAAGGGAAAGGGAATCCAAAAAACAAGAATCAAGAGTAATCCAAGGTAATCCAGAATCCAAACTCCAAGGAACATACAACAAGCAACATTCAACAATCACCGACAAACTGAACACAAGAACAGGGAATTTAAATAGTATGACTAATCAGTGGTGAACAGGTGATGGCGATTACCAACAGAGTGAAAACGGTGAAAACCAGAAATAAGAGTCCGAACTCCTAACAGTCAGTTTATTTGACATGATTAGGGCATTTAAACACACTCACACAGCACAATTAGCTTAAAATATGCATATAACATTTTCAAAGGTTGAGATACAGTAATCAGGAGAATATGGCATATTTTATATTCAACATTTGTGGTGCTATACCTAATTACACAGCCTCAGAATGAATAAATCTCAAAGAAAAAAGGTGTGAAGCTCAAAATAATTCTTTATTCAATAGACAATTCTCCAAATGTACTGCATCTTCAACTCCTGTTTCTGCTCCCGGCAAATATGGACCATCTGCTATAGTATTTTAAAGTAATTAAAAGAATAATGGAAAGATATGTCATTCTCCATGCCATTAAAGATACTCAGCACAGGTGAAACTAGATCCAAATATAGTCATGCTCATAATTCTCCCAAAAACTAATTGATCAGTATGATGAGTTTGTTATCTCAGTTGGAATAAGGTGATGAAAAATGATATTATCATTAAAATTATTTTATCTCTTTTATTTGTACTAAAATATTTTTATTTCTGTAAAGCTGTATCGCCATAATACACGTTGTGAAAAGCACTATAGAAATAAAATAACTGAAATTGAATTAAAGTAAATTCAAGATATACTTTAAACTTGTAGCCCCACTAGGTTCTATTTCCAGCCTGGTATGGTGTGGTTGCAGGGGCTCTGTATATGCACTCATCAGCAGCAGATCTTTCCAGCAGTGATGCATGGGATTGTAGGCACAGTTCACAGCTAATGGTTTCCTTGCCCTGCCTGCACTAATGTGCAGGCCCAGAGAAAGGTGAAGTTGTAGTGATGTATTCCCACAAGAAAACCTTTCTCCTGGTTAGCTCTATGTTTTTAATATTAATCAATTCAGTGTGCATACAAAAATATAATATTTTAAAACTATTTTTTACAACCTATCCCCCAATGAGCTTACTAAAGGCAACTGGGGCAATGAGCAAAAATCACCCACAGTCATTTTGGACAATTCATTTGTCTATAATCAGAAGTCTCCATATAGATAGTTATATAATATATATATATATTTATATACAGTATATAAAAATAAGAACATTAATTCAGGTTTAAAAATATAAGAAATCAGTCCAGATCAGTCCAAAAAAGATTATCACTGTCTAAAAAAAGAGAAGAGATGGTTTCCCCTCATGGTGCCATTGTGTCTGTCTACAGACTGATGTCATTCATGGACATATTTACTTCACCTGTCAATTTGTGCTGTCATATTGATTAGGAGTTTCATAGAACAGCCATTAAAACACATTGGGTGTTTTGTCTTTCCTATTCCAAAAATGTTGTAGAGGCAAGCATGTTCCACAGGCAAGCAGGATTTAATACACTTTTGAGTTTTGTTCTCTGCAGTCATATGTCTTCACAAGGAAGAAGTTTAGGCATCTGTTTGCAACAGATGTCAGCACATTTATCTAGAGCTGGAAGCACAAGATAAAATGAAATTGGAGGTAGCTGATAAACCAGTTGTCTTGTATACCAGAAAAAAAAATCATTCTTAAATGTCACAGGACCAAATTATTAGTTATTATTTGGTGCTGTTGTACTTTTTCTGACAATAGTTTTAAACTGTATGTCAGATGCCAATCTTGATGTCAATTGTTTTATGGCCCACATTGAAAGTAAAGGCAGCATAACACAGTTGTCCACAATGTCGGTGAAGGCTTAGAGAGATGAATGTTTAGTACATTGGCGAATATGATTTGCAAAGTATGACATGTTATTTGGATCAACATCTTTTGTAAGCCTAACCCTAAAACACCAGATCAAAACAGATATTGATCCAGAAATACCTAAAGCCATGGTAAAATCATGTTCACATTTGGACATTAGAACTTACTACACTGTAAAAACATTTAAGCCAGTTCAACAAAAAAAAACTTAGTACTAATTTCCTTTTGTTTTTTCTTGTTTACTTAACTTTTGAAAATATCAGCTACACTGACTGAAAATAATTTGTCAGTGATCAAAAAATGTCTAGTTGAGTCAACTTAACATTAGTAGTTTTCTGGAGACCTGCACCTGCAGGACAACAAATCTTTTTAAGTTGTGCCAACTGAACATTTCTTTTCTGCAGGACTGAAATGACATAAGTTGAGTGAACAAAAAATACTAAAGGAAATTAGTACTAAGAAATAATATGTTATCAGAGCAAACACACATGGCTCAGTTTTTTAAGTTGTGCTAACTGAACATTTCTTGTCTAAATGGCCTGAAATGACAGAAGTTGAGTGAACAAAAAAATACTATTGGAAATTAATAAATTAATATAAGAAATAAAATTTTATCAGAGTAAACACACATGGCAAAAACAAAACAGACACAAATTTTAGCAAAACATTTATTTTCTTGCAATACTTCACTGAAGTAACTAACCTCCAAAACAGGGGCATCAGTAGTACTGCTGTTACAATCACAAAAATAAAATAAAAATCTTGCAATACTTCACTGAAGTACAAAAACGAGGTACTGTAACTACAGCAAACATTTGAACAATGCCACCAAATATACATTGTGTGCCTGCACCTGGTGTTTTGAAAGTGCAGACACACTCAGGGAACAGACATATCAATGGTACACGTCGGCTTGGGTACCAGTGCTTGAGCCTGTAGTGTCTTAACAGCACTTTTTGACTGGCAGACGCGTATTTACAGTACCTGCACTGCATCAATGTAGATCTGTAAAAAAATACACAAACATTAATAGTCAGATTAATCACATGAAAAAGGAAACAAACAATTATATTGTTATTGCTGTATGACATTACAGCACATCTCTGAAACTACCTTACACTATCAATAATAATAACCTCAAAATATCCCATAAACTAATTCACAACAATCAGGGCAATCAATCTGAATTACTAGTTGCCTTGAGATATAAATCTTAGTATTTGTTGTAATTCATTTCAAAATCT
>JAZGTJ010006665.1:0-15675 GCA_036877575.1 Botia almorhae | reverse complement strand
ACAACACAAACCAAACAGAAAGATGGAAACAAAGTGATCACTCATGCATTGGCTTAAAAACAGGATTCTTTCCCCATACTGTCATTTAAAAAAACTAGTCTTTAGAACCACAAGTCAAGTACGAGTCCTTTTATCCGATCTCTCGCAAAATCAAGGTAAAGATGTGCAAGATTTATATTCTCTGAATCTTATCGGCGACCACAACGGGGTTCTCTTTGCGAATCTTGGCTGCAGCTTCCGCCTTGTAGTCGTAGGGGCAGTTGTGCTTGTCTGAGTAACGATGAAGTCCACAGAACAGATTCCCACAGCGGCAGTCGAACCCTGACGAATGAAGGTTACTAGCATTAGAATATTAGTTTAACATGTGAATTATTAAACCAGTCAAGAACCACTTCTCAATAATATACGAGGTAGTTTTGCTCACCTGTCAGGCCGACCTTCTTGCGACACATAAAGCACCTGTTCTTCTTGGGTTTGGTGGTCTCTGGCATCTTGGCTTCATCACTATCAGCAGTGCTAGGAGGTGCAGTGGATGCTGTCGGCTGAGTGACAACTGGAAAGACATCAACAACAATTAGACCTTCTCAAATTTAACAAAAGACTAAACAAAAATATATGCCTTCATTTCTTATTACTTCAAATTACATATTTTAACATTAACATTTTAATAAAATGGCTCAAAGTTAAAGAAAAATTAGTCTCAACAGAGAAGCAACTTATGTAGATTAAGGATTACAAGACAAATTCATTTGTTTTCTGGATCAATGTGCACTGATTAATGAACTGATTAATGAATCATCAGGAAAACATTGAACTCAGTCAGTTTTGATTGTGATGACTCTTTTAACTGAAACTGACCTCTCTAGTGAAGTGCTCTGCTCCACTGAATCAGCACCAGATAATCAGACGGACTCATAAATGTGATACCTGCATCAGGGAGTTGTAGTTTGGGAGAGGCCGCCTCCTCCTCCTCCTCACAGGAGATGCTCATCTCAGTCATCTGCTGTGTAACAGGAAGGGCAGCAGCAGCAGAGGAGCTGTCAGGTGACTCGGCGTCAGCAGCTGAAGTGTTGTTAAATGTGGCTTCAATGATGTGAATGGCTGAGGTTTCAGAGGTGACCGGACTGCCGGTTACACTGCTGGAAGCTGCTGAACACAAACACCCCACACTGGTGTTATTGAACAAACATCCATGATGTGAACAACCACACAGTGAACAGATGAAAGAGTTTGTGCTCACGTACCCATTGTGCTCATAGGACTGACGCCCCCGTTGTTTTGTCTTGTTAGGTGCTCTTTGTAACACACCGAGCACATGCCATTGGTCCTAGGATTGCCGTAGAAACCACAGCCAGTGGCACAGAGCATGGGCACAGGGCTCTGGTTGGTCTCCTGGGCCATCTCTTTGAAAATGGGCAATTACTAGAAAAAAACAGAGCAGTCGGTAAATGACCAAGACAAAAACACATTCAGCTCATGTTACTTGTGACGCTCCACACAGACAAGCAATATTTTCTTTAGAAAACAAACATGTTTGCCAGCACATACAAACACACTAGCATCATGTTAAGTTCTACAGCAGCTGTTATCATATATGTTACCAGTGGGGCTGCTTACTAGCTCACACTGAAATCTTCATGCATGATATTCTGCTTCATAAACAGAGCTCAGATTCCTCCAGTGCACATGTTAAACTGATCATAAACAGCTAGTGAACTTATTTTTACAGCTCTCCTCTTTAATAACTACAGTAAGGGCTTTGTTAAATGAACAATGATGCTTTGTCTGAAGTGTGAATCAAATGCTACAGCTGGTGATTTCATCCAGTTATGGCTGTGCTCTCAATGTAAACACTACTGCTGACAGAGAATCAGATCATAGCAAACAGAGGGTCAGATGTCTGAACTCTTCTCTTGGCATCAGTTCTGTGTGGGCCTCATCCTGGCATCAGATCACCTGACTGGAGCCGAGCCCTGTGAACTAACTCCACAGATCATGTGTGATCGTTTTATAATAACCAGACTGAGCTGGAACTCTGGAGGTCAAACCTGTAATACTGCCTCAGACATCCAGTCTGTTTATTCTGCAGTTTCCTGACATAGTTTATAGAATCAATGCAATGTTTTGAAATAAATTACAGCACAGCTCAGCGCAGGGATGTCAAAAGCACAGGCACTTCAGTACCACCTCAATACTTTAAAAACTCTCCACTATCAGCATTACCAGTCAGTACCCACAACACAAAATACCACCTTTAAAAATGACAGTCATGTTCAGAAAACCACAAAGCTCTTTATATGTCTCATTGAGTGAGACAGCATGTCGTTTATATTCTTGCTTATGAGTTAAACACTTTCTGTCTCGCAAAACAAACACTATAGAACAACACTGAACTGAGTGAAGTAGCTCCTCTGAAAATGCACAGATCACTTTAAATGTCTTTCTAAAAGCCCCTACAATCCTACAAGCCCCGCCCCCCAAAAAATCATCAATCCCACCCTTATGAGCTTCTGATAAGGGAATCCCCCATACACTAAAGTTACTGTCTTCATAATAATAACAATTATTACTTGAAGTTAAAAGAGCCTGAATTTCACTGTTTACATTTAAAACATGCTATAATGTAATAAACCAGCAAGTTTAATAGAATGTTTGTTTCTGCTGTGACATGTGATGATTGAAAGACTACAAAATTACACTCAGCTATCAAGTGAAAAAGCAGTGTCACAGCAGGTGACACTCTGGTATGCTTATAAAAGACTTTTATATAGTTTTAAATGAATTCACCTTAAATAACCAATGTATTAATGGAATAACTTGCATCACTGTAAGCTTATGCAATTGTGCTGTTGTGACAAATGAAGTAACAAATGAAGTTGTACTCTGTTGTTGTTGTTGCTGCTGTGCGCTGGGATCAGTATGTTGTTGTTGCTGTGCGCTGGGATCAGTGCCCTGTTGTTGCTGCTGTGCGCTGGGATCAGTATGTTGGTGTTGCTGCTGTGCGCTGGGATCAGTACGCTGTTCTGCGCTGGGATCAGTACGCTGTTGTTGCTGCTGTGTGCTGGGATCAGTATGTTGTTGTTGCTGTACACTGGGATCAGTATTTTGTTTTTGCTGTGCGCTGGGATCAGTATGTTGTTGTTGTTGTTGTGTGCTGGGATCAGTACACTGTTGTTGTTCTTGTGCGCTGGGATCAGTATGTTTTTTGTTGCTGTGCGCTGGGATCAGTAAACCAACAAGCAGCACCTATAGAACAGCCACAGTTGTTTTCTTGTGATATGACCAGTATGCTTTAACTAGCAGCCAATCAGTAATCACTGCAGTGTTGTGACATCCATGACCTCTAGGTGAGAACAACTGGAACATTCTGTTCAACCAGGAGACCCAACACAGTAAACAAACACCAGTCAGGTCCAAATGCTGAGCGCAACAGCCTGACCAAACATCCAACCCTGATACTTTTAAACAACGAAACAGAAACCACACTGGAGATCCAGGGGCTTCTGGTCTCAGAGTGAAACACATTACTGCAGCAATTCACTCACACCTTTTCTTTAAACCGTGTCTGAGGTTTTCCCCGTACAAACCACCACATGGCCCAGCGTCACGTGTGCTTCCCAACACGCTGGCGCACACACACAAGGGGATTAGTTTTCGTCTGTCACAAGGGTGCAATGTGACATGCTGGTCTGAAAACCCTCCTCACCATGTGAACAGCAGTGTGTTCTGAGCAGAACCTATAAATACCCCGATCGCCTCACCTGCCTCCATTACATCATGGATTTCTAGTAAGTGCTGGTTCGTGTAGTGCCCCTCCTCTGTGTGGCTTCTCTAGTTGGGTGGATGTGTTTTGATAAAACCAAAAATGGCAATGCCCTGGTGTGTATGCTTTTCAAAACATGCCTGTGTGTTCAGTGCATCTGTCACTGTCTGCTGCATACAAAGAATCATTGGGCTAAATGAAGCGCGACTGAAGTACTCTGCTGAAACAAAGCTGTAGACGGAAACAGAAAGCAGAGAAGAGGTGATCGAACCAGCTGTGCTGGTGTCCGTCGATGCCACACTGCACCAAGATACATGAACACACACACACCAAACGCAAGACTTTACGATCCCGATTGAACTGTAAATAGTGTATATGCATCGTTATATACAACATTTTCTATAGCTTATATAAAGATACAGCAATATATATACACACATACACACACACACACACACATATATATATAGGCCTCGTTGAGAAATCCACTGAGTCATGCTAACACTAGCAGAGTGGCTAAATTCCACCCAGTCACACACACACTAATAAACGACACAAAACACTCAAACACAACATCTGCAGCTCTGTGCTGTTCACGGTGTCGAAGTAATGCCGGTAAATGTGTGGATAAACAGCAATACAAGCGTTTATCTGATTTTATGTGGGTCAAAGTCAATGCTTTGTGCTATCCTTTGTTCCAAATACTCTTCCTGTTTCAGTCAAAGTACAAACACTGATTATAAAAACACAATGATTCACCAGCAACACACACACGGAACAAACATGGGCTGCTGTGACAAGATGAGGAACAAACACGACGAAAACACGTTAATCCATTCAACTCTGTTAAAGCTACTAACAGACCGATTATTGATATGTCATAAATGGTCGGGATCGAGTTAAACTGTCCACCATAAGACCTAAAACATACCAGAGTGATTAAATTGCTCATAACTCAATCAACAGACGAACTATGATGAATAACCAATAAGATGAATAACCAACGATTTCAAACGATTGCATACAACTAAACGGCACAATTTGTCTTATTGTTCAACTGTATAACTCTAATGCGGAAGTCATTTAAAAACGAAGCAAACAGTATTAAAAGTCTAAAATATGAACGTTTAAAGTGTTTCAAGTGTTATTTTTATTGTGTTTCAGCTTTCAGAAGGAAAGGAACAACAGGCTAATCACACTAGCTACATGCTAACATCAGTTAACAGCCATATTTGGTTAAACTCGCCTCAAGTTCACAGAGTTCATGTCTTCAGATCACCAGCAGACACACACTCGAACATTATATACACTCACTAATGAAGACATTATAACAGTAATACTACAACTAGCTGGTTACTCAACTAAGACTAGTCCATGTTTCCACGACTTTGGTCATGACGTTTGCGTGAGCGTTTAAACATGTTTTCGGTTAGTTTTACTTGCCTTTCGTGTGTAAAAATAAAGGGCCGGCAGAAAAACAACCCCGTCGCGACGGTCCGCTCGCCGTTATTCCGCTGACGTTTCAGTCTGTTTTTCTGCCGCTGACTGTCGGTTTTCCTATGAGGGGCGTGACGTCACGGTGACTGACACGTCAACGGGGCGGGACTAAGAGCACGAGTCATAACAAGATCACAGCACAAACACAAGCAGCAGATGCAGCGCGATGACGTCTGCCTGTGAAAGGCAATAATGTTTATACATAAATTAAAGCTTCAATGCGTAGTTTTCTGGGCTAAGACAAACAGAAAAGAGTTACTGAGCAAGAACAGAACAGATGAGTTTTATAACCGGCCTGCTTACCATACCCCGATTCGCAACAGTACATTTATAATAATGATTTATAATTTGAGCTGTCGGGCGAAAAACATCAGTTTGACTTTAACACATGTAAATGTATGGACGTAAAGTATCCTGCAATGTTGCGTTTGAAACAAAGATGGCGATAGAGAGGCAAAGTTACAGATCGCTACTTTGAACAGTTAATTCGCTGTAGTTTGTTGGATAATTTTATGAATTTAATTGTTTTCTTTAATTTGGTCTGATAAGGTAAATGTGCTGTTTTTGGTGACATCGCAATAACAATCTTTATGGGGACACTCTGTAGAGTATATCGTTTTTTTCTGGAGCTTGTATCATGTCAACACTGTGATCTGCTGACCCATGTTTGATCTTTCTGAATTGATTCATTCAACTATCCCATTTTAATCAAAGTGAAGAACAACAACACATTGAAGAACAAAAGAAAACAATCCATATTGAGCTTCCTGCTCAATATTATTACAAGATTCTTCCTGAATCTTCTACCTTCATTTCCACAGCTTTGGGGTTGCTGGTTTTTAAAAGACAAAGCTATCCATCTTCATGTGTTGAGCTAAAAAATGGTGAAAGACGAATCGTAATAAACATGAATGTATACATTAAAATATTTTGAGTTTGAAAGCTGAAATGTGTGTTGTATTCTTTTCTTTTGCTGCCTGTTATATATAGAACAGGAATCTGATACTAAGAG
Organism: Botia almorhae; assembly: GCA_036877575.1. Taxonomy (NCBI): domain Eukaryota; kingdom Metazoa; phylum Chordata; class Actinopteri; order Cypriniformes; family Botiidae; genus Botia; species Botia almorhae. The sequence goes on along the minus strand of JAZGTJ010006665.1, from coordinate 9,403 downwards.
ACTTGCAGTGATGTAACACTGCTCTCTTCAAACTGTATTCAAAACAAAAACAAGACTGTAACTCATTCAGCTTTAGTTAATGACTGAAATGATAGATTAAATGTTTTATGGGTGTCATTGTAATTGTGTATCAGCATCTGCAGCGTTTGTACTAATATCACTTATTGTATCGCTAGTGCTATTGTATCACTGTTAAAAATGATCAAAACTGTGGAAACATGTTCAGTTAGATCAGTCTTCTGGAATTATTTTTGTGAAACTGAAGAGCAGGTTTTTATTTTTTGTTCATATTAATGTACTGACAATGTTGAAAAAGAAAACAGCATTCTGAAGGAGCATTAGTTGATTTATTCTTTCCATAGGAGCTCATGGAAAATACAATTATTTACAAAATCTGGAATGTTGAATAAATGCATACCAATTATTTGAACAGTAGCTGCTTTCAGAAAAATCTTTGACATAGCTATACATTAAAAGGGCTGCTGAGATGCAAATTATTGCTGGTTTTAAAAACAATCACTAATGTCATGAATAAATCATAAACCTTTTAAAAAGTATTTACAATTTGATTAGTAATCTCTAAAAGTCAAAGTAAAGTGTACTAAATAAATTAAAAGGCGGGACAATAAAAACAAATAATGATAAAAATAATGATAAAGTAAATTAGTCTTTGCAGACAAAAAAAAAGCTTGACAGTCAAAGAATCTACATCAGGCTGATTCATGACATCATGCGTCCATAAAAAAATATATGTATTGTGATGACAGAATCATTTCACAGTGAATTTAGGGGCCTTTTGTTAAAGTGGTTTCTTACCTCATTGAAATCAATTCAAAAGCAAATTAACTGATAGCTTAATAACATACCATCAATTCATATACCAATTAAATACCAATTTAAATGCAAAAAACTCTGACCAGAGTTTTTGATCAGAACTTGATTGAACTTGAAAAATGATTTAAAAGTGAATTTGCTCTTTCACTTAAAAAACTGCATTTGTCACATTGTCAGTTAATTACTTTGATTACTTCAGTTCATTCAGCACTCCAGTCTACCGCAAGAATACAATGCAGAACAATCTAAGGAGGGATTTCATGCAAATAAGCAAAATACAACAATTAAAAGTTAGTCATTCTCATTGTGTGTTCACATGGCAAAAAGCCTTTTGTGGCCTTAAATATTAAAACTACTTCATCAAATACGAATGTTACAAAGCTTTGCAGCTTTATCTTTTTGTAATCGAGGAAGCTGATGTCATGGTATTCATTTACACTGGTGGTCATTCTCGTACAGTTTTTCACAAACAGCAGTGCAATCGCTAATGAAGTAGAACACAAGACACTCATTCTCACACTAATCACACTTTACAAACTGTTTTTACAAAAAATCTGAAATGCCTTTTTCTGTATTTTTAAAAGATTTACAATATAAAATGTTATATCAGTCGAGAAATATCAAAGGTTTTTTTTTTGTGTATAAAAACGCAATCTGACTGCATCTTATGTATGGAATTAAATATGGACTTTCTATTGCTCTTTTGCCCACTGTGTCATATGTAACCCGATAAGGCCACTGAATATGCGGCATGAACCAGTGAGTATTGCTCTGGGCTGAACCCATTTCTGACAGTTCAGGGTCTATGGCACTTGACATGTCGTTTTCTCGGCCCTGCATCAAAGCAAACTTTTGTGATTACAACACTACACAAATGTTAGGATGTTTTATAAGAGAATAAAATCTAACATCAAGATTTTTTTTCACAGATTGGAAAACTGCCACCACCAAGTCCAAATAACTACAACTTTCGAGTGTGAACACTTGGAGTGCTTCAGATTGATGGCCATTGGAATTGAATGGCTGTCTTGTGTAAGAAGTCTGAGCCAGACTGCTAAAACTTCTGGTGGAAGTCACATCCTCTTTATGCAAGCAGTTCTGCGCCACCCCGCCACAGTGTCCCAACATGCTTTGGTTAAGATAGCTTGCACCACTTTCAGTTCCCACTTTTGTCTTTTAGCAAGACTGCTGAAGTTTTGTCCCTTTCAAAATCCTTATGGAAGATCATCACGGCATTCCCATCCATGTTTCACGTACAAGGACCATTTCAGCACATCCTTACGATGCTGCGTCCAGGCTAAAGAGCATGTCCTACACCTCTGTTCTGTGAAAGGTAGGGGGGACTCTTATTTCACTGAAGGGATATTTCAGAAGGTATGGGCAGGTGATTTCTGAACAGGTTGAGAGGATTGGACATTACTGCTTGTCATTCAGATGAGAAAATGATGGGGATTTTTCTTATCAACATTATCCGAGTGAGAACAGTGACCACCAGGCCAAACTGAAACACATTTCACAACAAATATCTCACCCCAATTCTACATTCATTTCCACAGTTAGCACGTAGCATTGTCTTCTAGCTCAGAATCTCACACAGGTCATGAAAGTGGTTTAAGAATCCTAAAAATAAAATCAAAACTCTAGTGAGATGTGACTGAGAGGCCTGTCTCGGGAGGTCAGCTACAACTAATGTGCCATTAGAACTCTATGCAGGTTGTTTTCTTAAAAACAGTCAAATCAAAAACTATATTTACAAAAAGAACAGATTTTCAGTTGAACAACAACAGGCAATCCCACAGTGAAGGCATAAATCTGTAAGACGCATGCTTCCACACATTGATCATCTTTCACTTGATCCAGTGGTTCTGCCCCCGTCACTGACAGTAAACAACCGTCCGTTTGCTTCAGTTCAGATCAGCACTGACTTCTCTGGGTATGAAAACAAGACGGTGAACATTCAGTGTCATCTATGCTGTCAGTTCTCTGACGATGATCAGGTCCACTGTGTTGGGGAAGGTCTTCAGCAGGGACACTGCGTGTCCGTGGTCTATGTTGATGAAGCTGTACCCGTTTGCCTGCGGTGAAGACAGTAACTAAGTTAGTTTACAGGGCTGAATAAAACAGTATTGATTCTCGTTTTTAATTGATCTTTAAAACCATAGTGACTTGGGAAAACTCTGAAATGTGTTTGTAATGTGTGTGCTTTATTTGTGTGTTTCACATTCATTATCTAGACTGTGGTGGCTGCTGTAGTCTAATTTGTCCGGTCACCATTTCAAAATGAACTGAAAATATTTGTACACTTCTCATAGTCAACATTAAGCTAACAGTGTGATCTGCATGTTGTTTCGGCAAAGCATCTGTCACTTAGTCAGTCAGACTCTCTCTCATTTACCATGTGTTGTGTATGTGACTTTTGTGCCTCATTATCACCATTTATACACATGCGAAGGATTTCAATTACTACTAGAGAACAAAACTGTTTACAAGACCACAACACTCTTCATATACCTGGTCACTTAATTTTGCTTTCACCAGATTGATGCATTTAACTTACAAATGTACAAATTTTTCTTATTGAAGGATCATTGCCCCTGGACACCATTTTAGGGGATGAGGTCCCCCCAAAGTCCCACTAAATCCTGTGGGAAACACTATAAGAGGACGTAAATATTATCTGTACTTTGCCTCTCATCCTGTGTGATCCTATTGTTAATCTAAATGTGTATTTAGTAATATATTAAGTAGGAGGGTTTAAGTTATCAGCACTTATATTTAAATATGGATTCAATGTCTGCAAAACTAACATTTTCATGAAATATTAATAACTGTCAAAACCATATAAATAAAAATCAAATGACCAAATGGTTTGCAATTCCTGCCCTGTTAGTTCATCACTGAAGTATCTGAAAATATTAACATGTTAAAGAGGAGATGATAAAGTTACCTGGATGATTTTGTCTCCAGGTTGAAGGAGCTTTGCAGCAGGTCCATCTGACTGAACCCTTGTCACATATATACCCTAAGGAAACAGGACATTGTAGTTTAGTAAAGGGCTGGTACAGAAACAAGTGTGCACCCTATGGTGTCGGTGGAAAAGTGTCACAATATATAATCAGATTTGCTTTTCCTGTTTTCTTTTTTATTGTAAACAGCATGTCAGTTAACCATGTTTCAATTTTTCAACCAACACCTCAATTTATCAACATCCCTGACTGAAATAATAGCACACAGAGTTCTGTGTTTAACGATGGCAACAAGATAATCACTCGCACGCTGTTAGCAGAAATTTTTCAATGTTTTCTAAATCATACTGTCAGGACAGTAGAGACCTGGTGGCTTCTGTCCATTATTTGTTGATGATATTTAGGCTGCATATACACTACAAATATATATAAATATATATATATATATATATAGACACACACACGCACACACATATGATTATTTTTAGGAAACCTCCGGTAATAACCTCAATTAGTAATATTTCTTTTTGTAACTTCCCCAAAAGTGGTTTCATGTACAAACAGTCTCTTGTATGGATAAATGACAGTCTTTCATTTCAAATATAAAGGAGAAGTACATACATTGTCGTCTGGGCGGAAGGGGTTTCCACGGCCACCGACTCCTCCTGATATACTGAACCCAAGCTCAGGATTTTTCTCCATCTTCACATGAAGCTGAGAACACAAGACAGACGCACTCAACACACTACTCACAACACTTCACAGAGGTTGCACATACAACTCAACAGCAAATGTCACTTGTAACCCATTTCACTGGTATAATGTTTTCTGGCTGGACATTTTATCTTCTATCAGAATTGTGAAAAGTTTCCATCACATTTCAGAATGGAGCCAGACCTCAATGCAAGAACAATAGCCACATACAGCTGCAAGCAGCAATTACAGGGTCAAGCCCACTAAGGACACAAAGGGAAATATTTGCGGACATCATCAAAGATGGGTTTAGAAAAATAGGCTTAAAAAACATAAATAAAACCACTTATAGCAATATGAAATTACTAAAGTTTGACCAATAGGTGGCACTGTCACCAAATTGTTATGAGAGGTGGTCAGAGGATGTGGTCACAATGACACGGGTTGTGTTCATGTTTATAGGGCAAAGTTTCATGTTCATAGGGCAAAGCATTGTTGAAACACAGCCTGAAACAATTGAAACAGGCTTTTTTGTCATCTATTATCTTAATGCGTTACTTCAGACTTTTTGTCAGGAGTGCTCTAGATGATGCACACAAAATTTTGTGCAAATGGGACGTACAACTTAGGAGGCGTTTGCAAAAGTAGGCTTTTAAAAGAACTCAAAATGGCAGGCAGGAAGTACAGTCAGCTGTGACAAATCTGTTATCGTATCACTCAACGTAAGCCAGGAAATCTATAGAGTTAAGTCTCATGAGAATAAGGCAAATTATTCAAAAGTAGCAGTTTTGTCATTTTTTTTAATAACTTTTGACCAACAGCTCCCACTTTGTAAGAACTCTCAGGCAATGAGGATTCGGGTTTCATAAAAAGATACACAATTGCGTTTGTAAGATGTTGCCATTTACAAAAATAACATCAACAAAATAACATCAAATTCACTGAAGGTGTATTCGAGAACAGTTGGGCGGTTTGAAAAACTTTTAATAAACTTTTGTCATCATTGCCTGTAGATGCTATGTGCTATGTACCAAATTTTGAATCAGACAAATGTCCTCAGAGGAATTTGAAAAAGTAGTTTTTTTTATTCAAATGGTGGAATTAATTAAGTCATGGGGTGTGTGGGAATTAGCATGATCCAGAGAATCAGAAGAAAATTATTTTATTAGAATTTGTTTCTAGGACTTGAATCTAAAAAATTTATAAAAAAACGGAATCAATAATTGATCAAAAAAAATTCCTCTGCCATTAAGGTAGTTCTTCAGAAACAACACACAGACACGGTGCAGTAATACTGATAAAATGAGGTCACAGGTGTATGTTTACAGTCATTTACAACAGCTCTGAATAAAGCTCAACCAATCATAATCAAGAACCAAAACTATTTGGCTATTGGTTAACATTAGCTAATGTCCCCAAACTTGCAGGGCTTAGCCAGCAAAAAGAGAGAAGTCATTTCAGAGGCAGCACAATCCTGACTTATAATAGCTTTTCTATTTAGATTGTCATGAATAACAGACGCATAACGGTTGTGATTTATGTCTGAATGGAGAATAGTTTTGCTGTATACCTCCTGATGCAGAGTCTCGTGGGGGACCCGTGGAGGGCCCGGGGGCTGCTGGGATACTTTGAGCATCAGGTAGTCGATGAGCTGCTCCCGGGAGGGGTGGCGTGCCATTGGTGGCTGACCGCAGCTCATAGGTGGTCTCATTGAGGGACACATTTGGCCATTCATCAAAGGCACCTGAGACAGAACCACTAAAACCATCAGAAGCTACACACAGACATTCTGCCAACTAGACCGACAAATAAACATCTGATGTGTATTATGGTCACACTTTTAGTTACTAACCAGATGAAATGATTAGACATTCAGGTTGCGATCACATTTTCTGAAAGCTAATGCAATCCTTCCATGAAACTAACAGCACAGGTCTGTTTTAAAAGACAGCTGTAGATGTATGCTTTCTGTGTGGAGGGCTGTGATGTGGGACCATCAAATTCAGTCCATCAAAAACAACAGCAAATGGAAATCAGTGGAATCTCAGTCAGCCCTTTTTTTACAATAGCCAACAGAAGGTCTAATAACCATTTTTCAACATGTCACCAAATGTCTACTGTTCTGGTGTGTGATGTATTTATCAGACACCAGGGGGCAGAAAGTTCCCACACAACATTTTAATGACTGCCATAAAGCTTGATTTGACAACAAAACCCTTGTTGACTAAAGAAACATCATGCCTTAGAAATAAGATTAATTTCTACTCAGTCAGATTTACTAGATTCTACACTAATGACATTTTTTATTTAGGACACAAAGTCAACCTGCCAAACATGAGTAAACACTTGCTTTGATAAATAAACCATCAGTACTATCAGTGTAGCCCTGTAACTGAAACGCATGGAAAACATTAAAATAATCTCTTTTTTGTAATAGAAATAAATGCAAAACGCATTTCATGATTAAAACATAAAGGTTTCACTGGAATTCTCTTCACTCATCACTGACATGCGCAGCAGGAAGCAAATCTTCACTCTACATTCACATCTATATATTTCAGTATATCCTCTAGGATATCCTCTATATAGTGAGTATATCCACAACTTGTTTGTGTGTGAGAAAGCTCATCTGTCATTAGAGGACGTCTGAGGACTCTTTACAGCAGCATTTGTTAATTAGAGCTAATGAATCGTTGCTGGAGTCAAGCTCCCCACTGGCTCAACATCTCAACTCAGTTCATTAGCAGAACATGTGCTGCGGCTTTCAGAAGAAACACACAACACATTTTACACAGATTATGAAGGATTAAATGATATTCTCTCATTAACATCACTGTATAATTAATGTCTGTTTTCAGACGTTGTGTACAATACCCAAAGCAATAATGTTCAGGGGTACATCTGTATTACTTAAAAGGCTACTTCACTCAAAATAAAAATTTGGTCTTCATTTAAAAATCCTCATTTGTATGAATGTATGAATTTCTTTGGATTATTATATAACAAAATATCAAACCAAGTGACATGTGCAAACAAACCACGCTAAAGCATTTCTCAGAATTTGTCTTGCAATGACTTCTAACCAACTGGTGTAAAGGTGATTTGACTGGATGTATGGAGTCAGTTTTCCCAAGTTCACACAGATGTTTCAGCAGAGGAGGCGCGGGTGTTTCAGCAGAGGAGGCGCGGGTGTTTCAGCAGAGGCGGCACGGGTGTTTTAGCAGAGGAGGCGCAAATGTTTAAGCAGAGGAGGCGCGGGTGTTTTAGCAGAGGAGGCGCGGGTATTTCAGCAGAGGAGGCGCAGGTTGTGGCGCATCAACTATATATCTATGTTCCACTAATGTTCGACAACCATGTTAAAAATTGACATGAAATTGAAAATGTCTGAATTTTAAACAGTACATGTATTGTTTCATCATTTAAAATCCTGAAATCTTCTGCTCCAGAAAGATGAAAAGTGAAAGTGAAATGATGTGAAGTGAAAGTGAAGATGCTTGTATCTAGGTAAATTCCAGTTGGTTTGACATTTTGTTACATAATAACACACACACATTTAAATGGTTTGTACATCATGTGAAGCACTTACTTTTCTCAGAGTGTCGATATGATAGCCCTGTTGTCCATGAGGACTGAAAACATCATCCTGCAGGTAACAACACAAAATATGACTCGACAATCTTTGCAAGGCAATGAAGGTCCCTTTTGTGATCCTTAATTAATAGTTATGAATTATGTTTTCAAATAATGTTAAAGAGAACAAATTTAACCAATACACTGTATATAGAAATCAATGTCACCTGTTCTAATAACTCATGTTCAAGCTTTCCACAAATATATTTTATAACACAGATTATGTCTGAAAACATGCTGAGATGCTCAAAGATTAAGACTCGCATTAGCTCATATTGATTGTGTTCATAAACATTCACAGAGAAAGGGTTTGTTTTCAGATCTTGGCATTAGTGTGCATGGGTTAGTGTTTAGGAATGTACTTAATCTAGCAGTACTCAGCCAACCCAAAGAATAAGAGCAGTTGTGCAAACCAGTCAATGCTGGATATAAGCTGAGCAGGATCAAATGGGGCTGTAAGGGGGGTCTGCAGTACATTCACCAACTTGTCAGACGCTTAAATACAGAGCAACATGCAGTGTTTTTTAAGGTATATATTTTGTCAGTACGTGTGTTCACTGGAAACCGGCACTTATGATCCTAAAGGAATGTTCTTCACCATGCTTGCTATTTAGGGAACTTTGGTTATGTACTCAAAAAAGGCAAAATAAATATTGAATTAAGTGAAATAACAATAATCTTCTGATAGGTATAAACTAATTAGGATATTGGGATGTTAATTGCAAAAATGTTGATCTTGTGACAACTCAAGTGTGAACTCGAGAAGGTCCATTAGCAGATGAACACACAAGGTGATCAGCAAACACAGAACAGTTCTTTGGGAACTGAGATACTCCACTGTGTCTCTGCAGGTTTAGGGGAAATCTCAGTGGAGCTGTACTCACGCTGGGCCCATGAGCTCCAAGCTGCCGTCCGTCTACAACGCTAAATGCCAGAGATATTTGACTGCCATTGAGAGTGGCCAAAGACCGAGATAGAGCGCTCTGAACACAGATGACACATGCACACACAAACACATGCGGTCAATGACAGCGTCTGTGAGCATGCACTGAAGCAGTGAATGACAGCTGAAAACACGCAAGGGTTAGTGCAGGCTGGTTTATGTGTTAATTTCATACAGATAACATGCAGAACACAGAACACAAACAATACCACATTAATTGTGTTATGTTGTTAATGTTAAAGGGTGGAAAAGTGTGTAATCAAAAGAAATTGCAAAACTAGATGAAATAAATTTCTATTTGGTGGTAGTTATTAACCCAAAATATAAGCAACCCTAT
>JAZGTJ010006664.1:0-24430 GCA_036877575.1 Botia almorhae | reverse complement strand
ATGATAACAGAATGTTCTTTTTTGGGTGTACTGTCCCTTTAATAATGATGCGGGTGAGGGTTTTACCTCAGAGCAGGGGGAGCAGCTCATCTTCCTGCAAGAGAGGCGATAACTCCTCTTATCTCTCACACACTCGCAGTGTGTGCACACATCCACCATCACTCGCTCCCCAGCCTACACACACACACACACACACGCACGCACAGTGAGACACCCTTAAGTCAATCTGTTATGCACCAAGACGTTCTCACACAACGCATTAGTATTCTGAACGTTAACTCAACACCCATACCGCAATAAGAGTTTGGTTCATCACGCAGGCATCCATTTGAACTGCGGAAAGATAAAAAAGCATGCATATGTTTAAAGAAAAATCACTAAGAGAGCAATAAATTAAGTGTGTGTGTGTGTGTGTGTACCGCATTGACAGCTCGGGCAACAAGCATCTACTGTGTTGCATTGGAGCTCTGTGCCCAGTGGACAGCTTGGCATGTCCATAGCTTTGCAAGAGACGTTTGTATGCTGGATAAATACCTCCTCGTTCACCTGTACACACTCACTCCACACACAAGTGTTGTGTGTAGATGCCCACTGCTCTCCAATCTATACACACACATATAAAAAGAACATGTATTTCTTATCTCAGGCTTTTGTTCTCACTGAACACAAATCCAGTTTGTATTTCAAATCCGATCTTTAGGAACGACCGCTCACACTGTTGCACATTTATGCACACGCTTTATCTGAAATACATAGTGAAGACAGAGGATGCATACATACAGTAGTGAATGTACTAGCTTGGTATACGAGAAAAGAATGAGCAGAAATGAGTAGTATTTGTACGCAGCCCTAAACAAAATTCCATACTTTACATGATGTCCCGTGCACAAGAATTATGATCTAATAAATGTACTTGATAAAATTGTCATTGTCAAAATTACTGATAAAGTTAACTCTTTAAATTGAAACACAGTTCAAAGGAATATGAACTTGAAAGCACATATGGATAAGGTTTGTCTCTATACTGGCTTTAGAGTTATATGTAACCACATATTTATTTAAGAACAAACACAATAAACAATAAAACACACTCGCCTGTCTCAGGCGTCCCCCTTCAATACAATTGGTTTGGCGGCAGTGACCACAGCACTCGCCTTCGGAATGAGAGTATGTGCTTCCCTGCAAACACAAATACAACGTTCTGTAAACAAATCACATGAAATCAAATTTCACCCACTTTGCTTTCTTAACAGACCTCATGATCTTGTTGTGCATGATTTATCCAGTCACATTATTGTGAAGAAGATCTTCAATTAATGAACTGACATTTCTCTCATGATCATGTCTTATTTTTTAGAAAAGGTAAAAACACACTTTAGCAAGCTTATGTGTTTAAAGTCTAATCTCTGGGGTTGGATTTGATAGTGATCAAAGAGAATATAAATTATAGATTTAATAGTGATGCCTGTTGTAGTAAACCACTAATAATATCATGCTGATAATGTTCACCCCCCACAATCTAATTAACATATTTATTTAGGGTTTATTGCCATATCAGCTTCAATGGCTATATCATAGCAAAAACAGATCAAATGTTTAAAATAGTTTATAATAACACATAATAAAACAGATTAATAACAATAAAAAGACATCAGTAACAATAATAATATGTAAATGGAAGATACAAAATCTAAAAAAAGTTTTTTTTTAATTTACTTTAGATAAAAACTCTGCAATTTTTTAATGGATTCACATTTGAAAATAAGTCTTAAGTTCCTCCAGATAACAAGAGTTGTCTCACGACATTAAAAATAGGACATTCCAAAAGTATGTTTTACCACAATCTAATCAAAACCCTGATGTGTTTTTTTCCACATCAATTATTGCACAATATTTTATTTCGCTTAGAAATGCATTACATTAGATGTTCAAAATGTTGCTAATTCTGTTTCACATTGTGTTTAAATTAGTCAGTGGTCATTCAAATATATCTAATATTCTGATGAATATGAAGCATTCAAACATGTATCACTCCAGTATTTTATTTTCACCAAACCATAAAAACGAAATCAACCATGTGTGCTTGACCTACTAGAGGACAAATCTGGTTGCAGACGGGGTCCACACACTGTGCAATGTGCAGGCCCGTCTGTCTGTCTGTCTGCTCTGTGCAGGAACACGTTCTACACCTCTCTTCCCACCTGCTGCCCACCTGATACACCACTGCGTCCACCACACACACCTACAAACAAACAAACACACACACAGTGTGAGTTATAAATATAAATAGCAGAACACATGCTGATTGTATGTACACTCATCGGTGCACAGAACTGTCAAGGTCAAGCGAATAACACACACACAGAGCACATAATGGTGCCGACCTTATCTGGCATGCAGGTGACTTCTACGCAGTCACAATCATTGGCAGTCGTTTTCGTGATATAACCTGGAGGGCAGGTGCGAGTAACGTTCTGGCAGTCGCACACACATTCATACGAATCGCAGCACTCTGTTGGTTTAACCGACAGCCTCTTGTACGCAGGGCAGGATGGTTTGGTCGTTGTGGGGCAAAGATCCTTTTTGCACACTGAGAGATAGACAGCATACGCGTTTAAAGGAACAGTTCACTCAAAAATGAAAATTACTCGCCCTTAAGGCGTACTAGGTATCTTTTCCTTTAGCCAAACAGAATTAGGGTTATATTAAATGATATCCTGGCTCTTCCTAGCATTATAATGGCAGTGAATAGTGCCCGAGATTTTGAAGCTCCGAAATAGGCGTCCATTCATTGTTAAAGTAATCTATACGGCTAAGATGCCTTGAAGGAGAGTAATGTATTGCCTAATTTTCATTTTTGAGTGCGCTGTTCCTTTAAAGCATGTGTATTATGAGAAATAAATGCATATGAAGATGAGTACTGGTGGACATGTGAGCACTCACCACACTGGTAAACTGGCAGACATTCTCCAGGGTTTGTGAGAGAGACACTGAGCCCATGTGCACAGTTTGGAGGATCCGGTAACTTACAGTTTGCTGTGTCACAGACTGTGCACACACACACGGTACAACACAACACTATATTATCAGGTGTTCATCATACATGTGCTGTGATTTACATACCGTTACGCAATAATGTCTATTCAATGTATATTGTATGTATATATTATATATTGCACAAACTATATCTAAATCATACGGTATTATTTCTTTCTGTTATTGCTTATAATGTAACTGCATATGGGTTATATATTTTTCCAGCCAATACATTCCTGGAATCGAACCCATGACCTTGACCCTGCCAGAACAATGCCAGACCGATCAAGCTACAGGAAATTAATGTTATTGATTGTATAGTAATTGTATGTTCTGTCTACCATATAGTGCTGATTATGTATGGCAGCTAATGCAGGGTAATTACTCACGAGCCATCTATCTATTGATCTGTCTATCCATCCATCCATTTATCTATCCGACACTTGCGGTGGCTTGGCTTTAGAAGAACAAGCATGGCATAAAAATGTATGTATACAATTTGTATATCGTGAGTATTTTCAAAACACTTAATATACAGCGTGTATCACAGCATGATTGTACGTGCGTGTGTAAATGCTGAATTGCTCTGAATGTCTATTGCATTTGGATACAGTGTGTTCAATGTGCTTCGGCTCACCACACTCATATTCAGGGCAACACTTGGATTCCGTCTTCTCCCGGAGAACCTCACATTGTCCACAATCTGGGGCTGTAGCACAGCAACAGTTGCCATGACAACACACAATGAGAAGCCACTTCAGAAAAATGAGGCTGTTTATCGCGTAGTGCACGCAAGAAAACGTGAGGGGGGGGAGAGAGAGAGAATGCATGTGTATTGTATCTTTACCTTTAGCATTGGTGCAGGGTAGAGCTGTGCAGTTAATATGCTGGTGATCCAGACACACACACAGCAGGCAAGGGTTGTCCTCAGGATTCCAGCTTTCCATTAACTTTCCATTAATACACACACACACACATTAAGGTTATAGGGCTGTTGCATGGAATGCCACGGAGCTGATATGTAGAACAGAGTCTTTATTTATAACCATGCTAACAAAAACTTTGCTTTAGTAACGTTAACATGATAACAATATGTTCACAATGTGGCCCTGGAACAAAAGAGGGTTAAGTGTCTTGTACAGTTCAGGGTTTGCCCCTTGTGGGATTCGAACCTGTGACCATCTGGTTACTAACCCTGAGCTTTGAAATGATTGAATCCAGCCAGGCACATGGGCTCTTGTTTCTTATTGCTTTTATTAAACAAGAAAATGAACCAAATTTTTTATCATATTTATCACCATTATCACCATTTATATAAATATTCATTTATTTCTGCTAAGTAATGCAGGTTAGTAGCCTATAGCTGTTTATGGTTGCAAAGCAACAGTTTTATTAGTATTTATAAACTGCTATAATTAAATATTAGAACTGATGTACAATCACAGGTGTGCGTATACAGGATATTTTACAACTGAACCATTTTAAAAAGTGCGTATTTTTGTGTGTGGTACCTGCCGAGTTTTCCCGAGGTGGTCCACACACTGGCTGCAGGCCTCTTTGCTGACACATTTGTCTCCCTTTAACACCAGACCCTCAGGGCAGAAACAGCCCTCAGTGGGTGTGGCCAAGCACTGGGATCCATTAGCCTTGATTATACCATCACCCATAGCAACCGTGTCTCCAGGGTAAAACTGGCCCTGTTCACACTGCTCCAAACATCCAGTTCGACAGGCAGCATATTCCAGAGATTCTGAGCATGGCATGGCTACACACACACACCAACATACACACACAGAATCATTAGTGGTGTTTTTCAAGACAAGAAACTGAAAGTGTATTGAATACTATTGCATATATGGGGGCTTAATGATCAGAACAAAAAACTTATCAGTGTATATCAGTGTATAGCTGTCAAAAACAAAGTGTATATTGCACTTTATTTCCATATAATGAAAGTGAACAGTGACCGAGATTGAAAATCACATAGGTTTGGAAAAACAAGCGAGTAAATGACAGAACTAGGATGAACCAACTTTCGACATTATGCAGAGAGTTAATAACTTCAATCTCTTTCTCAGGTGCACTGTGTCATCACCTCACAGGCCAGATGGTCGCTCATCTCAGACATGTGGGGTCCACACGCTGTTTTATGACTCAGTCTGAAAAAAACTTACGACAGAGGGTGGGTGTCCTCCAGTCCACACACACCCCTAGTTGGCGGCACATGCTGCTGTACGCGGAGACAAGGTCACACACCGCGTTAGGTTGGCAGGCCACACTCCGACAGATCTGCACGTAGTCCTGCGGGGGCACCAGTGCATGACACCGGCCAAACACCTCAGAGCTTAACACGTCACAGCCCACAGCAACACCTGCAGCACACGACTCAACTTCCTGGCGAACGACACACTCACCCAGAGCCCAACCTTTTAGATACACCTCAGGGTCTGAGGCCAAACCGCCGTCAGACAGCAGCAGAGCCGGCTGATCATCAGAGCAGGAGCCTGAGAGAGACACACTGTTATCCACACTGCACACAAACACGTATGCGTATGGCACAGGGTTAGCAAAATTTGGAGATTAAGAATCTACTTCCTTCAGAAATTTGAATTGAATTTTTTTAATTGGAATGTTAGAAATTAGTTGGTAAATTTACTGAATATTTACTAAAATGACAACTTTTGTTGCAAAACATACATCACTTATTCATATTAACTACTGATTAATTTTCACTAATGTCAATTTATTATTGATCTCGGTAGGTACTCTCAGCTGATTAGCTATATCTTGTCAAATGATGTCCAGGCAATTATCAATCACTAAAACAAAATGCCGATCACTTTGTTTTCATATTATATTACATATTGAGCTATAACCACAGAAGTACATTTACTTCATTTATAAATAGTACAGTATATCAGAAAACTTCATAGTACATCCATGATTTAATACATTGAAAGTTAAATTATTAAACAAAATATAGAATTTCTATAGGTGGCATTGGTCAAACCCTGTTCAAGACACTGTTAGACACACACCTAAACGAACACTCTCAAAAGCACTCAAGCTCTACAAATGTTACAGTCAGAAGGCTGAAGGGACTGTATTTACCACACAAGCCAGTGGTGTTGGTTTCCATAGTGATGTCCATGTTGACCATGAACTCATTGCTGTGTGGAGTGAATGTGACAGTAAAACCATGTTGCTCTGATCTCAACTGATGCAGAATCGCACCAATCTGTGTCACAGTCACTCCCCCTGTTCTGAGTGGAACTGCTGTATCCACACCATTCACTAACACCTGCCATACAGAGAATGTGCTGAGTCTATAAATATCTATACACTGCACTCATGTCTACACGTTTTCTTTAATGTCTCTACCTTCATGTCATCTTGTAGCACAACACTTGTCCCGCCCTCCCGCAGCTCCAAGCTCTTCATGCAGATCTGATTGGGTGAGCTTTGACAGGTAGTCGTATGCAGCACCAGCTCCGCCCCTCCTGAACGAAGTAGCAAATAGGAGCATGCGGATCTCAGCTTCATAGCCACACCCGAAAATGACACGACGTGACTGGACGAGCTGCCCATGCAGGTGCCTGAAGAATTACAAGCAAGCATGGTAAAGTTTTGTAGTTTTGTAAAGTTTATAGTAGCGCACTTTTGTAGAGAATATGTTTAAGTGATTGTGTAACAAATGTTTTTAAAGATGATGAATATGTGCTGAAAAGCATGGGTGTGAATACTGTGTGTTGGGGGTGAAACTAAGAACTTGTAATTTTTACACCATAATACCTGCTTTATGTTTTCAATAATAGTAATAGTAATAATTCAATTGGCTGACAAGTATTTAAAAACATAACACAACACATTTCCTTAGTGCATGTGTGTCTACACTACAAGTGAGTAATGCAACAAAATCTACATGTCGTTTTAAAAATGAACATTCCCCAACACTGTTGATTTATAGTGAGAGACTCATGACTGGAATGGTTGTTGCCATAGTGATGGGGGGGGTGTTCATACAGGGGCAGACCCAGGTACAGCCGCAGGTGTGGTTCATTCGCAAGGCCTGGAGGTTGTTTTTGCAGACGGGAGGCTCCATCTTCTCACAGTTGACTCGATGACTCTGCATTGTTACTGTCCCCGATGGATTGCACAGAACTGAGTGACATCCATCTGACAACATCCACACCTCACCGGGCTGATGGACGGAGAGTCACAAACATTAGAATAGTTACTTAGATGCACAAAAGATAAACAGAAGGGTTTGTTAGTCTGCATTAGGCACGTTTTAGCTATGCAAGCCTGATTTAATGCGTGATTGCATTTAGAAATGTGCAAGAACGCAATTCATAATGCTAGAAAAATATGTGTGGCATTCTCAGCTTTGCTAAAGTGGATCTGCATAAAATGAAACAAGAAAGTACTGAAGTTATATAATACAATATATATATACAATAATGCAATATGAAGGACAGGGGCGCATGTCTGCAATGCACTGGAGTTTGTGTACTTGCATGGATAATGTTTTTGGCTATAGATTACCTGTCATTAATGAGCAGCTATTCCTTTAAGGTTTTATTGAGTGAAAAAGTTATTGGTTCAGAAAGTCTGATCTGAGTATATGGATCTGAGATCCAGTGACAGATGAGTTGAGACTGAGTGATGGTTAAAAGTGTTCTGACAATTTACTTTACAATTTACTGTCCAATAGACAAACCGGTTGTACAGTAGAACATTAGAAGCTGATAGACTGAAAGGTGAGTTTAGTTTAAGTTTGATGGGAATTGTACACGGCTCACCTTCCGCTCATTTCCTTCATCATCCACACAAACTCCCGGCGGACCCGCTAAGGGAAATTATCATCATCACCATTATGATCGTCATTACCACTATCATTACCATGATTGTTGTTTCATTACTGTTCATTCAACACTGTTTTCAAATTGCTGAAACAGCATTAAGTTGTTCTGTGTGTGAATATGAATGTACAGTATATGTATGTGATTTAGCGGATGTCTCACCCCTGCAGAGTTTGTCGGTAAATGATTGGTCCAGTGCTACCATGGCAAGCAGATACTCTGTGCTGCTCAGCCGGATGATGTTGTTCTGAGCATGTGGACCAGTGAGCATGCTCAGTTCAGTTTGGTCATACTGGTGTCCCAGTCCAATAGGAAAGACAGATACACCTATACGAAACATACATGCTTTTTTTTAAAGACCCCATTATAAGGTTTGACAAATGCATTTTTCCTATCTGTGTGAAAAAGGTTGAGGTAGGATATACCAAATAGACTTTTATAAAATAGCCATTAGACATTACTTTATAAAAACTTGTTAAACCATGAATTGCTACTTGCTATTGCTCATCAGTGGCAGGTGGTACTAGTTGGATGGAACATTCTCCTTATAAAGATTATTTTTTTGGACAGTAAGTTGTATACACCCCTACTGACAAGCTAGCATTGCATTCATTGACTAAAAGTAAGTTTTTTAAGACACACTTGAAAAACATTGACTAAGTGCTAACAGACATTATCTAAACACCACAAAGCTTTGATTTTGATTTAATGAGATCTTAAACAAGATCTGTAATTATCTTTACCAAAACTAATGAATGTCAGTTTAAAGTCGTCATAAAACAGAAGTTGTGCCGGTCTTTTCTTCTCAATGGTGATGCATATCTGAGAGGAAGGGCTGGTGGAATGAGAAAAAGACGTGGGGCGGGACTTGAATTTGTCCTTCATGAATTGATTGGATTGTTGGAAGTTGGGGAGATATAAATCAAGAGATGTCGTTGTGAGGGGGAAGGAAGGTTAATGTGTTTGATTAAAGATTACAACCATTTATAATAAACACTGAAATATTCCATGAGAAACAAGAATAGTTATCAAAATCACCCACCGGCGGTCAGAGCCTCATTTGCCGCCTCCTGCACTGAGTCTATTGACCTGTCAGTCACAATCATGACCACAGCTTTAGGAATGCCCATCCGGCCCCCGCCAGTGGAGGAAACGGCAGTCTGCACGGCCAATCGCAGAGCAGCTCCTGCAGAGAAAAAGGAAGGACCGCCCACATGCATGCAGTCTAGCATGTATTTAAACTGTCAAGCGCTGAGCCTGCTGTGTTGTGTGCTTACCCAGCCTGGATGTGTCGTCTGTTTTGCTCTGCAAGTTATCCAGCAGTTTGAGAAGGTTGTTCTCATTCTGTTCATCTCTCCAGGAGATCCCTACAGCTGATTTGGCTCCATACGTCATTACTGCGACCTGTGTCTCATTACGACCTAAAACATACACACATACAGTATATGCATGCTACAAAAAAAGCCTTTGTAGAGTGTAAACCGAGGCATTCGAGCTTATGAATACTTACCGATATGTGTGCTCTTTATAAAGGTTTTCACAAATGTTTTCAGGTCTTCAAACTGGTCATCAGAAGAAGCTCTCAGCAGGAATAACAGATCCATGGGTTTAGAACATGGCACTGAGCAAACACACACACATATATATACTCAAATAGGGTGTGAAATCAAGTGTGAATTCAGTTTATGTACCGTTTTGAAACTTTACTGCTTTTCTGCAATGTGCTTTCCTTTAGTTCTTGCACCATGTTTGTATAATATGCTTTGGGAAGTTTAAAAGAGACCTAATGGGCAAGAAGAGCGCTTTGAAAAGAAGCTGGTAAAGACGAATAGAAGAAAAGAGAAGCATTGTTGTATCTGACCTGAAGGGGGCAGCGTTGCTCTTGGTGGAAGTGTAGGCAGCAGAGGCCTAGTGATCGTTCTACTGATATTAATCAGCATGGGACGTAATTTCCTCAAATCGGAGGGATTATCCAGCATGATGGGTTGCTCTGGAAAACTCAGCTGTGCAAGGTCCTCGTATTGAATCTGTTGGCCTATTCCAATCGGATACAATCTTCTGTGGGTGGAACTCACAGAAGGTCGCCGGATCACGTCGGTGGGCGGGCTCTGTGTTATAAGAAACACCAACTGGTCCGGTGAATGGCTCGGCATCTCTGTAGTAACAGACTCATACACAGATTGAACCGCATGGCCCGTGTTGACTTCCGCCCCGCCCGTCCAGCGCAACTGTCGCATTCTTTGCAGCACCTGCTCCCTGTGCCACAATTCCATGTGGCTGATCACCACGGTTACAGTAAGAGAATACTGCATCACTGTAATTCGAAGGTTCTCCACCTCTTTCTCGTCAAGTGACGCAATGACATCGACCAGTGCGTCACGAGTTTTATTGAAGTTTTCCTCACCCATGGTATCCGAGCTTTCCAATAGGAAGACAACCTCATATGTAGTTACTGTGGGAGGAGGAAGTGTCGTTCCAGGGCTGAGGAGGCTTGGAAATGCAGTTAAAACAGCAGCTGTTGGGGGAACCGTAGCAACACTAAGTTTAGAGGCTGGAGTAGTTACGGTTGTTGATGTGGTCAGTAAGGGGGTAGTTGTAGGGTTTTTTTGGGTAGGGGGTTTCTTTGGGGGTTCTGGGTCCAACCCCAGGGTGCAGAGGTAGTCTGTGATAGCCAGAGCCTGATCGTCGAGTTCCGCCACACTGCTCACTACGTAGGCACGACTGCTGGGCGTAGCTTTTGTGATGTCATTAACCTGTGCCAAGCTGACGTCGGGTCCCAGGGCAACTGTGAGAATGGTTATGTCTTTCTTCCGCAGCAGGCGCTGGGTGCTGCGCATGGGCCGAGGATTACTGCTGGCTGTCAGCAAGATTGCGACGCGGCCTGCGTGCTCACGCTTGTTCTTGTCATAAATATAGACTGCCAGGTATTTAATGGCCTCATCCATGAATGCCACATCGCCTCCACTGTAACGCAACTCACGCACCATCTTCTTAAAAATCCACTTCTGAACCTGCATGTCAAAACTCTTCACCCCGGAATGGAAGAGCAGAACTGTGGCGCGAGTGTGGGCGGAACCCATGCGGAAGCGCTCCATGACCCTGAGGATGAAAAGCTTGACCGAGGCGAAGTCTTCCTCACTCAGAGCAGATGATCCATCCACTAAGAAGGCCAAATCCATGGCCCTATCGCAGGCATCCTCTGGCATCGCCGTGGAAAATGGGAGTGGCGTAGGAGTGTTGCTGACGGTGCCTGGTGCTAGCGTGGTAGCGAAACCGCTAGCAGGACATGGAGCGCAGGTCATCGTGTTGCTCTCACAGTGGCTGGAACCCAAACAAACAGGAATTTCATAAAGGTGAATCTCACAAAGCATGTCAACACGTCTGGTGCACATTTCACCCCCCAAATGAAAAGAAAATTGTGGAAAATTTTATTTGCATGATGACAATGAAGCCTACTTCAAGAACCATATTTTTATCAACAAAATCCAACCCTTTCAAATCTTGTTAATAATAATGTCACACAATACAAAGAAATTTGCCCTTAATTGTTCTGTTGATTTTAGAGTGAAATGTGACCTGGACATATTTTTGTGCAAAAATTCCCCTAATTACACCTCCTTTACTGCACCACAGCCATAAAGACACTATACAGAACATGATACCATATCTGACAGAGGTGAGGATCGTCATGGTTCAGGATGAACTGTTTTCCATGGGAAATTCTCTCTCCGGCGTGCATGCATTCCTGGCACTGCGAAGGTTCCACACATTTCCTCAGCACCTCATCCAAAATTTGCCCTAAGGTATTGAGGAAGAAGTGAAGGTGTGAAGGTGTGAAATGAAGTGAGACTGAAGTCTATGCAGTAGATTTACTTCGGAGTGTGTGTTAATTTGAGCTACCTGGCGGGCAGACAGCGTGGCATCCTTCCACACATGTGACGGGACAGTTCAGAGGTTCAGGGTGCTGACAGGTTCTGGGACAGGCGCTGCCACAGGTGTTGTATTTCCACTCACACTCCACTCCTGCCTCCTTATTTAACTCCTCGCAGCTCAGTGCTGTAGGGACGTGAGTGCACAGTCGTTTAGCAGACACTTTTATCCAATACCATTTTACAAACAGCTATAATATTCGTTTAGAAGACTTGACACATTCTCGTTAGAATTAATCTAATTAGTAAACTTAAACTAATTAGTAATCTATTTGCCCTTGAACTAGCATATACTGGAATATGTGGTTTACGGGGACTCCAAATGATTTTTAAACTGAGCTAATCAGATTTCAAATTTTCCGCCCCTTTGCTATCCTCACCCTAAACCAACCCTCACAGAAAACGTTTGGCATTATTTAATAGAATTAATACCATTTCGTTCGTTTTTAGGCCATTTGGTTTATGAGGACGTTTTACACTTGTCATTATACACGTTCATGTTCTCGTCGACCAGTGCGAGACCTACAACACAGAGACATTTGAGAGACATTTTACTAAATGTAAAACTCACGGCACAAGTCGTTGGTTCTCCAGTTCACCACCAGCCCCTTCTGAGCGCATTCATGCGCATATGCAGCTATAGCGTTACAGAAACACGCGCAGTCACCAACAGATGTGCATGAGCACGTGTCATGGGTACAGATGTCCCAATATGGCTCTGGGTCCACCTGACAAAGACAATAATTAAAGAGTAAGAATATAAGATACAGGGCTGGAGGTATTTTTATCATTGAATTGTGATTATTGAGTTTGAAGATTACAAACCACACTGTTACACTCCCTGAAGGGGGCGCTGGTGAGCACACGACACGACTGCTCCACTGTCACCAGCTTCACCATGTCTGTGCTGCACTGAGACGGTACCTGTCTCACAAAGTGGATACATTTATTGCAGAGCAGACTCTAGTGTAGTGGTTCATAAACCTTGATGCCAACTTTAAAAACTGGATTTGAGACAGAAGTGGCAATAACTCACTTGAACCGCATCAGCACAGCTGGCTTGGACTTTCCAGGAATTTCCAAAGTCAGTAAAGTTCATTTCCATCTGATTTCTGCTGCTCATCAGGTCGTTATTCTGACTGCCGTCAAAATTTCCACAAAGGCCACAGACTTTGCCCTTAAACACACACACACACACACACAGTTTAAGTTATTCAGCTGTAAACTGTTACACATTTCATCTGAGATACTCGAAAAAAGGCTCATGCAAAATAATTAACTTTATATTATTATTTTTTTTAAACGCAGAAGGCTTATTTTAGGGTTACATTTATAAAATCACTGCTTATGAAAACACTATGATATGTCCTCATTTAAAAAGCCACATAAGTGTGTCAGTATGTTAGTTTCAAGTTTGTCATATGTCAGTGACAGCTGTACATTGAAAGTGCTTGCTGTGTTACCCTGTACTGCCCACTGATCTGCAGTGATATTCGAGTTCCTGTGTCCCAGGTGAGAGAGATGTGTTTTCCCAGCAGGACGATGTAATACTGTCCAGAGCGCACAATCTCAACTTCTGTCTCCTTTAACACCGGCCTCTTCATCCTCACCTGTTGACAGCAACATTTTACGAACATACTACATACAAAATTTAGAAAATATATTCATATTTTTATTAAGCAGAAAATTAATTGCAATAAAAGCGGAACATTATGAAGCTGATGTAGCTCCATGACAGCTATAAATTTCTACTGGAAAATGATACAGTGCAATTATTTGTTTAGAATTTTCAATCTTATGTTCGCCAGATAAGTTTACTGTGGTGATTATGTATGTTTATATCACCTGAATTAATTACCTGAATTAGTGGTTACAACATTGAACACAGGTGCATGATTAACAAACACAACATTTTAAGTTTACACCAATATTGTCTACTCTTAAAACGTTTAAATCAAAGGACCGACCAACAATTAAACCGCGTGTCTGGGTGAGACAGACACACTGGGTGTGGCTTTAGGCCTCGGAAAGAGACTCAGCTAGGGCTCTGAAACAAACCTATTAGACTACAAAATGGGATAAAATGAATTACAATAGGAGAGAGGCCGGAGGAATCTGGTCACTGGTCAAAGGTAAACGTCTGTTTACGTTTGGAATAATGATTGATAGGACAGAATAAAACACACTGATTAATTTCTTATCATGACTTTGTGACAGTGATAAGTAAAATAAATAGTTTATATATTTACGGTGCATTCAAGCTACATTTTATTAGTACGTGTGTTGTCTGGGAATCGAACCCAAAATGTTTTGATCTGCTGTTGCGTAACAGGAACATATAAACTGCAGTTTGCATAGTCTGACAGTTTTTATGTACGTACAGATGACCTAAATGTGCAGTACGTATTCAATAGAGCATACTATTGTGTGAAATATTTATCATTGCATAAAGCAGTCTGCATACTAGCATACTAGGTAAAAAATAATAGGAATATATATAAATACAAACTAGTAGTTTTTAATAGATTCATATTTTGTTCTGAGCACAGCCATTTTTGCCGTTTAGTGACACTGCTGCACTGGTGCATCATGGTGCAGGTCACAGGTTAATCACTGACGTGCTTGAAAGTGCTTGAAGTGGTGTGAAAAATTCGAATAAAACCTAGATTATCTCTAAACTCCATTTAGTTTAATCCGTATATGTGCAACTGCCACAAAAACAACACAGCGTTGCCAAACTGATCCATAAACCGGCCCAAAACTCTCTCAATGGCTCTGAGCCATCAGGTCATTATTAGTATTTTTAGAGTTCCTTTTTACATTGTATTATAAAATATAATACAATTATATTACAAACAATATAATACGATTATATTACAGTTGTAATATAATACAGTATGAGGGTCTCTTACCTCTTTGTGCTCCATGGTGATCAGCCCTCCCATGTAAAACACTGTAATGGTTTTACTGCAGCGGTAACCCGCGATCCCACACGCAGAGTTCTCCACCAGAACCCTAAACGTGCCATCCACCCCATTACAATAATCCTAGAGGAGAAGCAGAAGAACAAGAGAAAACACTGATGAACATGAGGAGCAGAATGGAGAAAAGAAGAGAGAGAGAATCTTTTCTTTACCTGAGCGAGTACGTATTGGCAGGGTCCAGGAAACGAGAACTTCAGTCCATCAAAACTGATGTAGTGCGTCTCTCCTATCGCACGACACACGCCGTCACACACGCGCTGAGTACACTTCCACTGACGCCCCTCACAAACACTGAGGCATGGAGAATGTAATGAGTAAGTCAGAGAAATACAAGCACACACTTACATGCAATGTTACGTGAATGTTTTACAGAAACATTCATGTAATAAACACGTGTTTGTTATCATTTGTGTTCATTACACTGATGTCAGTCAACAGAAGAGCTGTGATTGGCTTATTTACCAGGTGTTACAGTCCACATTAATGCTCCGCCCTGAGGCGTAGGGGCGGTTGTTATGGAAACATGGACACTGGTCTTGTGGGATGCAATCTTTTTTGTGTCGAACCTGCAAATATTAATTCTGTTATTTGACAGCCTAAAAAGTTACTTGTTTTTAATAACATACATGCATTGTATGTATGTTAACAAATTGTTTACAGTTACCTAGTGACAGTTCTATTTATCAACAAGGCTGATAAACTAGGTTATGAACTAGGTTGATATTTGTCCAGCAAAAATTCGAAGTTCATATCCAATCCATAATTTTAATCTCTACACACAAATATTGTAAATAACTTTTGCTTTTGTCTTTTAATTAACTTCTGCTTTTTTATTTCTTGCATCCTTGAGCCAGGTTGTAAGAGTCAGTCAGTAGTTTTATTAATATCAAAAATTGATTTTCAAAGCATATGCATGCAAATGCACTCAGAGATTTACCATTCCAGATGGACACATGCATCCAGACACACATCCCTGACTGACACACTCCAGGTCCAGATTCTGGCAGGTTCTGGCACATTCTATCCCAGCATCCCTTACACTGCTACACTCAAATCTCTGTAGTGGAGAAGGGCAAGAGACAGAGCGCCGCCCTACAGGAAAACACAAGCGCACACATGAATAGAGGATTCATGACTTGCTTGTCTGAGCCACTGAACAGTATTCTGTCTGTCTGCCTGTCTGTACTGTATCTGTTATATTCAAAGCATGTGTGTGCTCAGGCGATACAGATGATAGATGAAATACTTCGTGAGAGTGGACGATCGTCAAAGAACAGATCTGACAGAGTGGATCCAGTAACATCACTTGAACTGCAGTGCATTGATCCATGCTCACAAACACTACAAACACACAAAAACAACACACATTTATGTTATGTATCCAGTATCCAGAGATTTACCATGTTTACGTGTCACACTTGGAGTGTTTTGATTAGTATTTTTGGAATTTGGTCATATTTTGTTTTGTATGAATCATTTCAAGGTACACTGTGCAGGATTTTCAGTTACTGTTTGTAAACACAACATTCGAACTCGGCTCCTCCTCCTGGGCGGAACACCTCCAGAAGCGCACGCCCCCTGCTCATTGTTATTGGCTGAGGGCTACACATCCATTGGCCAAATGTTACTTAACACAAAAACGTTCTGGACACCCCAAAACAAAAAAATACAGACCGAGGACAGTTCTTTTATAGGCATACCCTTCTATTGGACCATAAATACTAATGGGATAAAATACTAATGAGAGGAATTACTTTACATTTTAAAGTCCTTGCTTTATTTTTTTTTAATCCTGCATGGTAAACCTTTAAATGTAACAGCCCAGTTAAAACGATGTTTTAAAAAATGATGTTAGAAAACAGTATCGTGTTACTGTAACATTTCCTTACTGTCTGTACAGTAAAGTATACTGTGTTTATGGTGTTTTTATGTGTGTTTATCTGCTAACCAGATGGAGTGATGGTCACCAACTATGTCATTGGGCTGAAAGATTTCTCCGTTATAGTGGCACGAGCAGAGGTCAGAGGTCACACATTCTCCTGTGTCACTGAGGAAGAGGCCTCTGGGGCAGAAACAGCCTTCCTCACACAGCCCATGACAGTCACTGTCAGGCAGCGACAAAGATCTGCAGGTCTTATTGCACACGTTCCCACACGACTCATACACCTGGTCATCCGGACAGGTCAGTTCTGTTCAACCACACACACATACTCAGTTAGTGTAACTGTTTTCTTATGGGTAGTGTGGACAATTTCAATAAATGTGTGTGTTTGTATATAAGTTCTTTCTTTTTCTCCTGTTTACCACTAGACCTGTCACAAATTTTTTGAAACATAGTTGTCCATACAACCATACCAAAGTTATTACAGTAATGTTTACTCTTGTGAATTATAATATAATGCATTCTTACAGTGTAGAAAGCCTAGAACGCCTTTCAAAGAATATCTTAGTACATCTCCCAAAATCCTGACATTACCATGTTACATATCCAAATAATAAAAAAAACGTGCTGATATCATGGTACCATTTTGTAATTAAATTTAACTCAAATTCAGTAACAATTAGAGACAAAGACAGTTGAAAATTTCTGATACCACAGTATCCGTGACCCCTCCAGTTGATCAGCACTCCCTTGGCTGCACAGGCGGCTGCGTAGCTGCGGACAGCATCGCACAGACACTCGTGCCCATCTGCGCAGGCGCAGACGTCATAGCGGCAGTTCTTTACATATGGATCAGGGTTGACTTCATAATGACAGGGTTCGAACTTTACTGAGAGCAGCACTGCGCAAGCTTCTTCTGCATAACGCACTACAAACACACACACACACACACACACAAACATCAGTTTGCCACCTAAAGGTGTTTGTCGCCATCTAGTGTTCAGCGAATGTATGTTTCTAAACCGTGACATCATACCAGCAGTTATAAATATCACAACTGTCACAACTAGAGGTATGCAGACATAACAAGGTAAATATTATTATTAAATATGTCATTTAAATGCTGTAAACATGCAGCTGTGTGTGGCTGTGTGTGTACCTCGCTTGGGGTTTGAGATACAGGGATCAGACTGTTGCAACTGAACATTTTCACACTCTGCGTTCATCTTCCATGCATTGCCGAATCCTTCAACGCGTGTCTCCACCAGCCCGCCCACCGTTAAAAAGTCGTCTCCCTGGTTACCATTATAGTTACCACACAGACCACATGTTTTCCCAGCGTAGGCAGGGCTTAGCTGCAAACACACACACACAAACACACACACATCCCCCAATTAGGTTTGCTGCTCAGAAATTAGACTCTTGTCCCAGATCGTGTATTTCACAGACAGCTTGTATTATATGAACAAACTAGTATATGAAAATGAAAATGCTGTATGGTGCAACACGAGTTCTGTATGGTTAAAGCTGGTTATTAGCTAGTCCATGCTGGTTTAGGTGGTTTGGACGGGATGTTAGGGAGATCATTGTTGCTTTTTTATTCAGTGAAAGTAAACTGGAATTCCAGTTTGAAGGTGAATTATACCCTTATACTGGTTTTCATTCCGGACACACTCACCCTGAGCAAAACACGCCCTCTGCCGTCCCAGTCCAGATAAAGATTATCTCCATAACTCAGTCTCACTGATGACAACACAGTATTCTGAACTCTCAGTGCACCTACACACACACACACACACACACACACTATAAGTGTCAAGTGCTCTGATGTCCTATCTTCTACATCTCCAAATGTGCTCAGATTTGCCCAGATACCAGGCCTGAAATCAAAACACTGAGATTTCAGAAAAAACTGAAACATTTGTCCCAAGATATCCACATTGATTTTATATGTCCATACTCTTACTGCATTTTTTTTCTTTTTTTTTCTTTTCCCCTAAGAAATACCATGAAGAAACACCAGGGACAAAGCTGATACCAAAATAAAACATCACTGGAAACTCATTTAAGCTATAATTGAGCAACATCTGAACAAAAGTGTCTTCAGTGTGTGTTGCATGTTTACAGACCGTTAATTAAAGGTGTCTGTACATCCATTCCATCCAAAGAGACCACGCCCCCATGCTTGAGGCGAATCGTCTGATTGGCCAGATCGTGAAACCTCATAATAACTGATCGTACGCAGATAGCATCTTGGTCGTCGGCACACTTAAACATAAACACACATCCATAGTCACAAACCACAACAAGCAAGCAGAGAAATTGTACTGTTGGGCAAATTGATTTCTGACCTGTGCGGTCTCAATGATGGCTGAAAATGAGTTGCTTATACAATCTTTAGCCAGAAGATACTGACAAATGCCACTGAAGGTGAAGAACTTATCATCAAAGGTTTTAAAATGGGACTGTCCTGTCACCATACACTCCCCTATAGAGAAAGAGGACAGACCAAAGATTGTTTTAGATGACGTTCTTAATAATATATAAGCCAGCATGAATTGCCTTTAGCTACTCATTTAACGTTTGTAATATGTGCAAGTAAAGTTTCCAAGTAAAACAGAATTTCGAATAAAAAATGGTAATTCCTTATCAAATGTGTCTTTACCCGCTAGTATTGCCTTAACTGTTTTTGCATTATGTTATCTGCCATCAAACTACTACCTTACAGCTGCAGTCTGTAACCTCTCTACTGCCATCTATGTTTAAACAATAGTATTGCAGGTTATTTACGTACTGTTTATTACAAATGTTGAAGTCAAATAAAGCCAAACTGACATTTCCTCGGAAATAAAACCCACAGCTCAAATGATGAATCAGTATTTAAAACATACCGATGGGAATCAGGGTAAGGAGAGATTTTTTTAAACACCGATCTGTCACGAACTTGCTTAATAACTGTTTTTTAACCCAGAGAGTTATGGATTGCAACTTTAACTAAAGTACTACATAAATGAAAGAAGTAAACTAATTAAAAATGTTTACCGGGACACTGTTCATTGGTGCATTCCCATGATCCTTGGCGACACACACTGAGAAAGGTAAGGTGAGATTAATGAGCATGTATGAAGGTGAATGTTAGGGTGTCTATGTAGCAGCAGGTTTAGGCCACACATGTCTGAATGCAGTGTGTAAAGGTGTGCATGTTCTACCATGTGTTGCAGTCCTGCGAGATGGAGGAATCAGGAGGGTACCGCCTTCCTGCATGCGTGCAGGTGCACTGAGACACATCAACACAGCGATCTCCGTCCAGCACCTTACCCGCTGACGCAGACACACGCGCATGTAAATATTGAGTAAAACATGATAACTGCAGAAGTTACACAGCAATAAAAAAATATCAACATTTGTAAATGATTTCAACAGATCATGCTTTAAAGATAAAGATCTCACTCTCACCTGCGCAGGTACAGCCGTCAACGCATTCGTCCTTGCAGACTTCCTGTATGTTCAGACTCTGACAGGAAGTAGAACAGGTTGGGGCACAGTCACTGTACTCCATGCCAGCAGGACACTTAGGAGCTGATCATACACAAATATAAGTTTGAGAGACGTTAGCCAATGTTCAGAGAATGTTCCCTGTTAGTGGAGTTACTCACAGCATTGGTTCTGTACG
Source organism: Botia almorhae (assembly GCA_036877575.1). NCBI lineage: Eukaryota > Metazoa > Chordata > Actinopteri > Cypriniformes > Botiidae > Botia > Botia almorhae. The sequence goes on along the minus strand of JAZGTJ010006664.1, from coordinate 4,064 downwards.
TGCCAGTTGGACAGAGTCACTCCGCGGGTGGCGCAGGTGCGAGCGTATTCTAGCATGGCCTGGCAAGCGCACCCATCGGCCGTTCCGCAGTGACACACATCAGACTCGCACACGGACACAAAAGCAGCCGCATCTATGAGGTGTGCACAACGCTGGAAGGGGGTGGAGCTGCTCATGGCCTCACACTGTGCCATCAGGTCCTAACACACACACAAATACCCTGTATTATAAGACAGTCTGATTACATTGTAATATGTTGTTAACGTTTGGCAGGAGCGTGTCTGACTTTGGCAGATTGTCCAGTGCTGTTGCAGCCCTGAGATGGAGGCACCACACGTTTGCAGGGTTCTTCTGCTCCATTCATGACCCAAGAGTTTGCAAAGTTATACGTGTCGGCTGTCAGGAAACCTGAACACACAAATTCATACATCAGTTAAATCACACAATGTCTGTCAAAAAAATATATTGTTGACAGGCAACACATACATCACAAACATATTGTAACCAGTTACAGTCAAGCTATTTTAAGGCGTGTTTTTCACAGGAAAAGCATTTAAATGTGTCATTTTGAGAATCAAGATAACTGTGAAGAGATAAAAATGATTGACTACATGGGGGCTTCAAGATTTCTTTGCATTTTGTTTACTTAAATTTTAAAGAATTGTAATATTATAGTAAAAAACTAATAGTCAAAATATGAATGTTTGTTGTTGTGCAAAATGACTTTTAATTTGGTCTTGTAATGTGGCAGAAACATGTTCTTGTTAGATGGGAGATTCACACACAGTATCTCAATCTTTTTTTATCTGTGTTGGACTCTTGTGAAGAATATTTTCTATATTTAAACACTGTTGATACATGTGCCTGTCAGAAGCTGTTATACTAAATGAAGACAGGCCTTGCCAGTCTGTACCCGACACACGCACATGCAGAGCTCTAAAACAAAGAGCTTAAGAATTTTGCAATGTTTTGTCTTCTGGATGGACATTGTCGCCACCTATTTCCCCAGCTTACATTTATCACCATCCTGTGTGTGCTGCTTTAACACACGGTGTGAATGAATGGGAGTCTGAGAATGATTATGTGCACGTTTGTGCCTGCGTTTTCATCTCACCTTCTTGTGCAGTGAAATCATCTTCCACCAGATAATTGTAGTTGCCACACAGACCACATGTTCGATTGCTGTGGTGCTTGGCGAGCGTTAGCTGAATGTTATGAGAGGGATCAATACGGATGGAGAATCCAAACTCTTCGCTCCATAATCGAACATAGCCTAGCTCGTAGCCTGCAAACACAGAGCTTGAGGCGTATGGCAGTGGGAGCCTAGAAGACACACACACAGTGTTTATGTAAATATCTGTATGCTCCCCAGCTAACAGGTTAACCTTTTAGGTTATAAAACGTTTCCTCAATATTTCCATTATGTACCAAAAATGTTATCTTAAATGTTCTAGGAACTTTTAAAACATCCAGTTTTTAGACGTTGTATTAACATTATTACTTGTTATAAGGATGTTTTTCAAACTTTTCACATAATTTCAAACAATTATGTAGTTAAAACATCACACTAACAACTTAAGAAAAATGTTTATATGATATGATATGATATATAACATTAAGAACTGCATAAGAACATTTCAATGAGATTTTTGATAACTTCATAATCTTCATAGTCATAATCTAGCCTGTAAACATAAATCTAAATTCATATCAACAAGAATCCGTTTATCCAGTAAGATCTATCTGGATGCATGGATCAATGTAATTTGGTTTCATAGAAATTCCAAAATTCCTTTAACATTCCTGTGGGGTATTTTGACGGGGACATTCGGGTGATCTTGTACCTTTCTGCCCTGTGTGACAATGTTCCATCAACAGAGAGGTGAAGCTCAAAGAATTCTCCAAGAAACACAGTCACTCCTTTCCTCTTTCCATGAGAAAAATCACCTTAACATAAACACACACAGGCAGGAAGGCATTTTATCATGTTGGCAATGTACAGACTTTGCTATTGCTTGTGTCCTGTAGTTCAGCTGGTAGAGCATGTTGTTAACAACGCCAAGGTCGCAGGTTCGATTCCCAGGGAACACAAGCACTGATACAATTGTATACCCAATTGCAATGTAAGCCTTTGGGGATGATTTTGTTTGCCAAATGCATAAATATAAATGATCGTTTTATTCATGAAAAAGTGTGTGTGTGCACATATGTGTGTGACTGGCACTTACCCAGTATGGAGAAGCTTCTTTGCTGACAGTCTCCAGCCAGCATGTAGCTGCATTCTCCAGGGAACTCATAAATCACACCATCAAATGTGTGAATATGCTGCCGACTAAACAGACTGCAGCGACCAGACCCTTCGACAAACGCGAAACCTACAGAACACATGTATGCCACGACACTGTTGACTCAAAGCGATGTAACGCTATGAAACCAACAGAGGGAAAGACATGTACATAATCACACACAAAACTGAGCAATTCGAACCTGAAAACTCCACGATAAAAACCCACAGGATCCCGACGAATCCCTTCCATCTGCACGCTTCCATCTGTTGAAATAAAGAGCCACACTGAGGTGGAGGGTTCGACTTATAGTAGTTAAGTTAATTTCTATCTGTATTTAATTAATAGTTGTGTTTAACCAGGCTGATCTGTAAGCAGCCCCCATAGCAACCATCCAAAACACCCTAGCAACCACACAGTAATGCCCTAGCAACGGCAGAACGATGCATGTAAGCCACTTCTGCATGGATGAGAATATTCTTGTCCCTATTCAAGCATCTTTATTCTCCTCAGACATGTACGAATTTAATTAAGAATTACTGTAGTACAGTATTAGAGGGAATAAGAATAACAAAAATGTCTTTCAACTTTTTCTAATTTTCCATGTGTGCTTTTTAAAGAAGCAAATAGCTGGAAGTGAGAAACAAAGCAATTCTCTACACACCTACAAATCTGTCAGAAGGTTTTAGGAGTTTCTGCATAGACAGAACGCTGCGCAGTATTTGTAAGTATATCAGACCTTTAACGTTTTATACAGATAGACAAGCAGAAAAAGAAATATGCTTTGAGAAATATAATGGAGAAAGGGGCATAATACATTCCCAGCTAACAAATTTTAGGTTGTAAGAACATTTCTTTAACATTTCCAATGAGTAACAAAAACATTAAACATGTTATTTTGAAAGTTCTAGACATGTTTAGATTTGAGACGTATTAATGTTATTGATTGGTTATATAAACTTCATTCAAACTTGTTTACATTTTGCAACGTTTTTAAAACATAACTTAACACTAACAACCTAAAAATAACATTTTTTATATCTGATATATAATGTTAAGAAAATGCTCTACTAATGTTACTGCAGTAACATTTTTAATAACAGTGAGAAAACTTATAGAGAACGTTAGCCAATATTCTGAGAATGTTCCCTGTTAGCTGGGTTTACACAAGTATATTGCATATTATGCGCAGAGACATGCAACACAGAGATTTGCCCCACACAACCATAACACACCTTCACCCGTGACCTCTGACCTCTGCCAACCTGCAGGCTCTTCAGCAACAGGTTCTCACGTTCTCTGATACTCTTTGAAGGTCTGCGTTCTCCAATGTCTCACAATTCTAAAGGCATGACTGGAACCTTGTTTGGAAGGATAGGAACCATTTATAAGAGAGAAAGAGAGGGAGGGATGGTGCGATTTCCGTTTTTCAGACTCATTAGGAGCAGACAATAGGAGGAAGTCTGGGCATTAGAGGACCTGAAGGATTAGTCTGGTAGTGAAGACAGATAAGACAGACCAACAGTGGACTTGAGCGCCAAGCCAAACAGCACACACACGCACGCAAACTATACAGCATGTGCAGCGAGCACAAGCAACATTAACAGTTCATAGCCCCTGCGATGTTACTTCTCTCTCTGAAACTGACAGATTCATTGTTGGCTGGACTTATTCAGCACATATTCACATGAAGCGCCTTCATTTGTCACCATTATAAACACTATACTGTATTGACCCTTGACTCGCTGTCAAGAACATGGAGTTCATATCCTGTGTGAT
>JAZGTJ010006663.1:0-24431 GCA_036877575.1 Botia almorhae | reverse complement strand
ATGCCCAGAATTGCCCTGACAGTACGTTACAGAAATGCCCAGAATTGCCCTGACAGTACGTTACAGAAATGCCCAGAATTGCCCTGACAGTACGTTACAGAAACAAAACTTTGGCTGCCGTTAACAATGTTTTTTCCCACATGAATATCCACTGTAAGGTCAGGACTTCCTCAGTGTGTGTGCACATGCTATGGCCCTCTGCTTTAACAAAAGCCTGTTTTTAGCTCCAAATGTGTTTGTTTTAGACTGATCGTTTTTTGTTACTTAATCAGACTAATCGTTCTGTTTAAAAACACTTTTTAACCTGTTTTTTTCAGAGAACACCAACTTGTGTGTGAAGATAAAAACATTATCATAATGCAGAACATTTTACAGGTCATTGACCTGATTCCAGCTTATCGTTTATACATGTCAAACGTGGCACAACAGGGTCGAAGAAGATGATTTTCTGTACTCTGCCGAAGCGTTGTGTTGTTGTGTTCTGAGGAAAAGCTGTTTGCAGGACACTGTACAATAAACATACAGCTACAAGAATACCCAGACATGTATTTGTATAAACTGTAAGCTACAACTTCACACTCATTCGGTGTTCTTCTGTAGAAACTGAGGAGGTTGTATGACACACTGCAGAGAGCTTATGCTAAGATATTAGAAGTCATGCAGTCTGGCCGGCGTCTGCTGGGAACATACTTCAGAGTTGCCTTCTATGGACAGGTGGGTTCAGAAGATAACACACAAAGTTATTCTTACATTTCTTCTGTCTGTGTTGCTTTGTTTTTGACTACTGCTTCCTGAAATGACTTCTGTTTGTGTAAACCATTGATCTTGCCTGATATTGTATAGTTAAGTCAATATTTACTTTGACTTATGACATTGACAAATTCCAGGTTCAGTTCCACTAAAAGCGTGTCCTCTTAAAGCAGATACTCTTTAGTTTTGTACATTTATGTATTCAGTCTGTCAGGGTAAAAATGTTTAGTTGTTTGAGGGCAAGTCAACATTGGTTAATCTTAGAAAGCAGGTTCAACAAATGGATAGTTTGGTCAAACATTTTTCCATCATTTACTCACCCCTCGTGTCATCAACAGCAATAGAATGCAGTATTTACCCGCATATAGTAATGTGTCATTATTGATCGATGATATGATGTCATATCATCAGTTCCAGTCTTCACATAGTTTACATGGTTTTATGAAACATTAAGAATCAGTACAAAACAGTTGTGATGGAGGAGTGAATCACAGCATACAGTCACACATGCTATGTAAGAGTTCACAGGTTCCAAAGTCTAACCAATATTTCATTTATCTAAATAAAGCTGACTACATTAGTTTGAATACCACACCAGCAGCATGTTAATCTTGTGGATTCATTCCTTCATATATTTGTTCATATGTTCTTTTTTTAATTTCAGAGCTTCTTTGAAGAGGAGGATGGTAAAGAATATATCTACAAAGAGCCAAAGCTCACGGGTCTCTCTGAAATTTCCCATCGTCTCATTAGCCTCTACGGAGAAAAGTTCGGAGCAGAGAGCGTCAAACTCATCCAAGACTCCAACAAAGTAAAAAGACAGAAAGAACGTTTTAATTCACTGTGAAGCACATGTGCAGTTGAGCCTCCCTACAGGAAGTAGCTGTTTATGTTGTGAACAAACAGAGAACAGTTGGAAACGTGACAAGATTCCAGTTCCCTCAGTATTTGTTTAGAACATGTTTAAACAGATCAAATTCAAATCTCTAAAGCATCATTTTCTCTACAAATAGTCTACAACAAACTATTCCAACAGCACAATTTCTTCCTTCCTCGTGGCTGCTCCTATAAGTTTATAGTACACTCTCATCTCACGTACTTTTAGTTAAAGTAACCACACATAACCTGGCTTATATCACCCGCAGGTAAACCAGAAAGATCTGGACCCAAAGCTTGCGTACATTCAGGTCACATTTGTAAAGCCCTATTTCGATGAGAAAGAGCTGCTGGAACGCAGGACTGACTTTGAGAAGTGTCACAACATCAGCCGCTTTGTGTTTGAGACGCCGTACACACTCGCAGGAAAGAAACACGGAGGTGTGGAGGAACAGTGCAAGCGGCGGACCGTACTTACCAGTAAGCACAGCCTGCATAAACCTGAGAAACCCAGAAATTCATGAGATTAGGGCAACATCAATGCATGCGTGCAGCGTTTGTGCAGCTCTTTGAGTCTGCATGCAAAAACTAGTGAACACAAATGCACGTGACCACCTGATCAGTGTAAGCTATAGATGTTGGATGGTCAGTCTGCATAACCTGAAGAACATTGACTGTAGTTAGTTCTAATAGATAACATATTAGTTATGAATAATGACAGGTTCCGCACAGGCGAGAACATGTTATAACTTGATTATTGTGTGATCTTGAAATGTCACTTAGATAGAGGCTCGTTTTACACAGCCTCTGTTCTCATTTGTTGTGATGTGTCACTCTGGTGATGACAACAGCAGGCGTGTCGTCAACCATAAACTGTCACTGACAGCCTGGCACAGATGGAAGATTAGATGTACTAACACACTGTGTTTGCTTCCTTTTGTTTGCGTGATATTCTGTGTCAGTCTGGCTTAGACAAATCAACAATGTGTGAATGTGTTTTCATGTACATGTGTGTTCACAGCGGCCAGCATGTTTCCTTACGTAAAGAAACGCATCGAGGTTGTGGCTGAGAGACACTTAGAGCTGAAGCCCATCGATGTGGCCATAGATGAGATGAAAGATCGAAGCAATGAGCTCACTAAACTCTGCTCCAATCAGGAGGTCGACATGATCCAGCTTCAGCTCAAACTCCAGGGCTGTGTTAGTGTGCAGGTACTGACCTGATACACTGGGAACCACTCTTTAGTCTTTACACTGCAGTATACATATCACCTCCACACTAATAAAATATTTCACTCAACAGAAAGAAATAAGAAATTAGAAGCATATAAATAAGAAAAATTGTGACTTTGTGGGACATTTCTATATTCCCTATATTCTCATAATAACTAACATATGTTGTTGTTTGTTGTAATCTGTATTATTCTGAAAAGTGATTCTCATTGCAGTCTCATTACATTGTTTTCTAGTTCATTTGTCATATCCTGTTTTTCATATTCTGGTTTAAACTTTTTACATGACATGTCTGACAAATGTGTGGTTATTTGCGTAGTATGTGTAATATTGTGCATGTAAATATACTTGATGTTTTTTATGACAGTCTGAATTATTAAAGTCAATTAAAAAATATTCTGAATAAGTGATTAAATCCAAAATTTGCACTAATAATTAACTAAATAATAATCAACCAAATTTGCATTAATAAAAGCATGTGCCACCAGTCTTGTTCAGAATATTAGAATATCATATCAAAATATTCTTTTTGCATGTGGACACAGGTGGCTCTTTATTGTTTAAGTTGGTAGAGAAGAATATTTTTGTACATATCTCATGTATAGTTACAGACCATGTAGTCTGCATAAGTGTACTGTAAGTACTGTACTGTCTGCATAACTGTACTGTAAGTACTGTACTGTCTGCATAACTGTACTGTAAGTACTGTATTGTCTGCATAACTGTACTGTAAGTTGGAATATCTCACTGCTTTATGTTTTTGTGCTCATAGGTGAACGCAGGACCAATGGCTTATGCCAGAGCTTTCCTGGATGATTCCAAATCAGGCCAATCCAGCAAGAAAGTTAAAGAACTCAAGGAAATATTCAGGTGTGCCTTTATTTTATGTGAAAATGGGGAATAAACAGATAACTGAGTTGGGCACATAACAAGAAACCAACAACAATTATAATGCAATTAGCAGGGTTCACTATACTGGTTATTTTGTTCTCAGGAGAACATTCATTTCAAGAGCATAACAAATGTTCTATAAATAGCTGAAGATGACAGGCACATCCAGAAAGATTGCAACTGACTCATATCTTGTTTCTCCACCGCATGTTTCCACATGTTGTACTGTAGACCGGCCTTGCCAGTCTAAGTATCAGGAGACCAAAATGTCTGTCTGCTGAAATTGTTCTCCGCTTACAGTGACATTTATTAATTTAGCTGACACTTTTATCCAGAGCGACTTACAGAGAGAGAAAGTGTTTAACATTTTGTCATACGAACCAGCAAGTCTAGTCTACAGAGCTAAATTTACAAGTTGCAATAGTTCTAATACCAGTGACCTTGTGAAGGTGTGACGGACGTTTCGTGGAATCTGCGGACAGAACATTCCAGAAGCATTTACATGTTATATGTTACATTTACATTTTCTTGCTCGATCATGTTGGTCATCATATACCAGAGAATCTCATCCCTATAAATTGCATAAGATTCTCGTTGACATTTAATTGAACATTTTTACGTGTCACCACAGGTGTTCTACAGGTGCAGATATTTGTGATGGTATACGTAACTGTTTGAATTAGTGCCTGTGTTATTGTCGCAGGCTGTTTGTTAACGCATGCAGTGTGGCTCTGGATATTAATGAGAGACTCATTAAAGAGGACCAGTATGAGTATCATGAGGGACTGAAGGCTAACTTCAGAAGCATGGTGAAAGAGCTTTCTGACATCATCCATGAACAGGTAATTCTCATTCATGCACTCATTCAGACTGAACTGTTGCTTGGTGTAAAAGTCGTTCTTGTTTTCTTATGACTGATAGTTGTTGTGTGGCAGACAAGCTTGTCGGTTTGGTTGAGTTACAGCATAACAGGTTTGATCTGTTTTGTGCACAAAGACGAGCTACTTACGAAAGAATTTAAGAATGAGAAACAGGATTAAATCTGTTGACCAAAAACATGTTATTATGAGTGTCACAAAGACCTACATTGTTGTTACTCGTGATCTGAGGCCATATGCTAAATTATTTGAAATTGGCTTTGGAGACTAAAACACAAATGTGGCACCGTTTAAGTTATTTTTTTACGAAGGTGAAAATGTATTTTTAAAGCCTGGATGACCATTGAGCAGATAAAGCAGCCAATAAGAGACCAGCATAGATGAGAACTCCTTCAATACTGTTTCAAACACATCTCAGGGTTGCGCCTTAATAAACTGGCATGAGTACATTGTTGTCATTCTGAGGCAAATGAAAGCTACGGCTGTGTATCAGTTTTATTAAACAAGGAAAGATTTGTTTGACAGTTTTGAAATGAAGATGCCTATGACAAGACATATAATAAGTTACATTTAGAATCATTCTATAACTACATAAATTCTATGGTGATTACGTAATAAAAGGTAATGTTTGTCAGTTGCTATACATGTGATTTGCATGTAATCAGAAAGGTCAGTCTCATCTCTTACTGTATGTGTGAATTATTCATTTGGCAGACTGATTTATCTACAGCGACTTACAGTGCAGTTAATCTGTGCATTTGATCAGTACGTGTGTTCCCTGGAAATCAAACCCACAACCTTTGTGCTGCTAACACAAAGCTCTACCAGCTGAGCTACAGGAACATCTGTTTTCTTTAATCTTAGTACATGTTCTGTTATTACATCTTATACGTCTGAACACATGATTGCTGGACCTGCCTGTGTAAGACACACAGTCCTGATTATCAACATTATCTACAACTGTTACTGGAAATGAAGATGTAGTCATTCCACTCAGAACTGGTCAAACACTTAATGGCGGACATACTCTAGTTTAATGTGAACATAATGCTCTGTCAGTACTACTGCCTCTAATGTGTCTGTATTTTCCTTCATTATGCTGCTCTGTCCAATAGATTGAGTTCTAGGTAACCGTTTCCACTGTATGCAATTATTTGTTTAATAAATATTTGTGCATGCACTCAAGCATGTTGTATCTATGATGTATGTTTATAAGATTATGTACATGTACATGTATGTGAGAGAGTGCACGTCAACAGATTAAAAAACTGAACCTCTTCCATTTTTAATTCCTTATCCTGTTTATCCTGCATCCCTCAGATCTTCCAGGAGGATATGATGCGTTCCCTGCTGCAGAACTCTGTTCACGTGTTCCGTGCTATCAGTGGAACTTCCACTGACCTGACCTAGAACCTTTTGCTCCATATTCTTGACTTTCAGCTCTCTAACTTTGAATGTACACAAAATGACTGAAGGTCTTTAGCAAGCATAACGTCTGTCGGCAGTGTTTTAGATGCGTTTCATTACTCTTGTACAGCTAGTCCTTCTTTAAATGTGCATTTCTGTACATTGGACATTCTCTGCTATCTACAGTATATGTGATCTCAGTCGGTCTGTTCCTTTAAATGGTAGAAATGCCACTGGAAGCTAGAGTTACAGTCTTGAACACCCAGCTCACCAAAGATCATTTACATTTTCTGATTACTTTACAGTTACAGTCACAATTGTTGCTTGTAAAAAGATTTTGGCTGGTGATCTTAAATCCAAAAACTCATTGTACTGTGTGAGTCATTGTACTAAATGATGAAAATCAGAAGACTTTCTGTAAATCAGTTTGCTAGCAGGGCATCGTACATGTGAGTTCTTACATATCATTTCCTCTTCAGTTTTATTAAACAAAATATTTTTGTTATCTTTGTTTACCTTTATTTATGTTGTTGCCTGGTGCACAATGCATGAGCTTAAAGCCTCCTTGAGGTATATTTAGAGGTCAGTGTTCCCACTGCCAGCCATCACAAAGAAGAATTGAAAAGATCTCTCATAGTAAGTGGTAAAAGCTGTTTTAACTGTAGTGTCACAGCAGTGCTGACTCTGTCTGACTCTGTCCACTGCAGTCTGCCACCCTCACATCAGATCAGTGAGTGTAATTTCTGGCTTTTAATTACATAGAAGAATTGAAATGATATTATACATATGCAAAGGCTTTTACTATGACAGCAGAGGGGACAGCAGACAGATTTTATTGGCAATAGTGTTATTGATTTTCAGTTTTAGTAGACAAAGTTTTGTCATTGTTGGGCTGTTCTATAGTGCATGGACAGTCAGTAGAGCCTATCAGAAGCTGATCTGTTCACATAAATGCTGTAATCACGTCTCTGACAGCACTGCACTGAAAATGCAAATCGCAAACAGAGGATATGCAGATTTATTTAGGAAAATGCTGATTTGTTGTGTATCTGAGTATGCATCTGTATATGAATCTGTATTCAGTACTGACAGAGCAGTATTTGCAAGCAATGGTTTTATTTTTAAAATGTCTCGTAGCAATGATTAATAATAATAAAGTCTGTTTCACAGAATTTGCGAACAGCTGTTTCAGAACATCAGGTTTATCATTTTACACATGTAACTATAGTAGCAAACTGTATGAATGTTTTTATTTCTCTGTGGTCTGTAGTTTATAAGATAAACTAAACATTTCTAAAAAAAACTTGTCTGAGTGTTATGCTTTTTTAAATGCAGTGTGTGTCCCTGCTTTTACCTTCATACATGCTGTACACGCAGAACTTGTGTATTTCAGAACACGTTACATAAAATACGTGAGCTGTGTTTTTCAATGCCATTGGAAACATGCTTTAAATCTTACAGCAACGTTAAATTCCAACATTACTGGATGCAACTGAAAACATGTGATACATATACTGATACATTTTTCACATTTTCCTTTTTACGTTCATGAAACATTTTAGATGTATTATGAACAAACAAAATAATAAACAATCATATAAGTTAACATTTAACCTAATAAATGCTGGAAAAGAACCAGTTTTTTGTTCATTTACAATACCTATTGTTTTAATACATGCACTGTAAAAACAAACTTTGCTGCCTTACAATTTATTATTTAAATGTATTCTTTGTAATCTTGACTGATCTTGAGTTGCTGTAACTTATAGTTAAGATATAGTTGGAAAATTGCTTCACATATTTTTTTAAGTTACCAGTCAGGATTTTAAATATTACATTGAAATAAATGAAAAGCTGCTGTTCCCCAGTCGTGTTTCAGAGACCATCAAACACGCCATAAAGCACAACAGTGGTGTTTGTACAAGAAACAGAAAGTAATGTGATTGTGCAGTTGGGTTTTCTTACACCTCAGCTGGTTACTAGAAGGTAAAGCAGTGACGCGTGTGGACCCTCCCACCGCAGAGTCCGCCAGCAGCGTCACTCACTGTGACTTTGAGCCTGAGAGCGACTGGCGCCCGCGACACTCCCGGTTCATTTGTTTGTGTCGAGCATGAATAGAAACGACAAGAAACTATAAGAGGACAAAACTGACTTGTGTTTCGAAATACGATTACAAAACGTTACGGGGACATTACACTGTTAATCTGCCAAACCTTTAAACGTCATGTGTCGGTATTGGGATATCTCCTTGATCCTCTGTTTCTCCGTCATGTTTGTTGGAGCTGAAAAGGTGCCAGGTGAGTTGGGTTTTCATGTTAAGTGTTTGTTAGGACAGTTTATCCTTAAGTTTTCCTGTTAAAGCAACGCGCGCTGGATATCCTGTTGAATTCCCGAAACGTCGTGACGTCACGCGGAGACCAGCCAGCAAGTTTTAACTTGCAGCCTTTGAGTTTTGGTTTCTGACGAAGCCAATACTGCAAGCGCATTAACCCGTTTACTCTCATATTCTTATATGTTTGTCTCTTTCGCTCTTCACGAAACCTGACACACGCTTCTTCATCACCAAAGATCAACTGCCTCCACCGAAAAATCTCAACTTTAAATGGGAAACACCTTTCACACTGCATGTGAGATGGGAGGAACCGGAGGATCTGGATCCTACGTGCAAAGTGAATTACACCGTGGAAGTTCACCACGGGCAGGTGAGTCCCCTGAACACACGCTTCATGTAGTCTGGCAGCTCCTGGTCTTCTGAACTTCAGCCAAGCGCAGGAAGAAGGAAGGCTGAAGGAAATTCAACAGAAGAATATGGCACTTTCCAATCTTATGTTACAATATGGTAACAATTATAAGTACTAAATAATGTTACAACAACAGATCAACATTGTGGGACAGTATGTTTTTGTATAAGGAAAAACTGGTTTTAACCTTGACATACACATTTTAAAGTACTAATATGATGTGCAATTATTATACGTTTATGAAAGACGTATTGTTGTTATTATACTTAAGTAGGAAAGTAATATTATAAAATCTATAATATAAACTAATTATCATATCTACATGAAAATTAATGTTACAATTTGGGACATACGGAGTTAGAAAGTTGCCAAACAGTGACTGCAGTGACAATAATACTGTTCAAATACTGTGGACAACTCTACAATACTGTTTAAATTGTATTGTTTTAAAATGAACACCACAGAACAGCAAAACTGACTAAGCATCATTTATCTGTTTATTAACACTGTTTTCTGAGGCTAACCTCAGAGATGTCATATTCAGCCATCTGAGGTCAGTTAAAGATAACCTTGCGTTGGATGTTTGTATGATTTATCTTTGGATTTGGATTAGACAGGTTTTTATGAAAATAAAGTCAAAGTTGGGTTAACTGTCAAATGCCTTTTATTTTACAAGTTTACAAATTTACATTTACATTTAGGCATTTGGCAGACGCTTTTATCCAAAGCGACTTACATTGCATTGTACTACACATTGATCACTATACATTGAGTATGTGCAATCCCTGGGATCGAACCCATGACCTTGGCATTGTTAACGCCATGCTCTAACCACCGAGCTACAGGAAAGCTAGTTAACAAGGAGTTAACAAGGAGAGAGTCCAAGTTACCTCGTTTCATAGCTGTGTGTATCTCCATTTCCTGTAAGCCCTGACAGCCTTTATACTAGTGACAAGGGTTATAACTTCCTCATATTTCACTGTTGAGTGTTTTTGTACAAAACGTCTAAAGAACGTTTTATCAGTGCAATTAAAACATTTCTTTTGAGCTACTGAAGGACTTCAGGTGAATTTTCTTCTAAGAACATCAAACCTGTTTCTCCTGTCAAGAAACTTGGGAATTGTTTACATGGGAATTGCGTCCTAAATGGTGTAAAGTTATTTTTGTACATTAATTCAGTTAAACACATTATTCCCTTTTGAAATTCCAGGGCTGTCAAAATTCCCAACAGTTAAAACGAACCACAAATTTAAACTACACCTTGAATGTGTCCAATGAGAATGGACTGTGCATCACTGTTACTACAAACCCGGAAAACTGTGGAAACAAGCGTCCTAGCCTAGCAAGCAGCATTACCATCCCTCCCCCTCCAGGTACGTGGCGGTCTCTATTGATTCAGTGCTAATAATTAATGATGAACCTAGTGTGACAGTGCTAAGTTATGATGTGGATGGGTGTTTTTTAATCATATAATCTTGTAAACTGTCAAGAGTTATGTTTATTTAACTGAGTAGCTGAAAAGCAAGAGTGATGAGTCTTTGGGCATGACACGCTAGAAGATATGCTGAATGAATTGCTAAAAGTTAGTTAACAATTGGTTAAAATAATAAATTGCTTAAAGTTTTACGTTTGTACAGTATGTTTTGTAACCTAGTTTTAATTCCGTGTAAAAATATGGTTTCCATGGTATTTTCTGTTTCTGATAATTGTATTATCAGAAATGATCAAGTATTACTGGACAGAGACTGCAGATAAAGGCATGTCCAGAATCGTGTGAACAAATAATCACAGATGCAGAAAAAGTTTGACTGCTTCACTTCTGGATTCTAACTGTAAACATTTATTCTAGTGATGCTGATGAGCAACTTGACTTGCATTTATTATTCTGAAAACAACATGAACTGCACTTGGACTCCTTATGGTGATGTTAAGGACCTTACGTTCTATTACTGGTACATTATATTACATTCATCTTCTTGGCAGACATGTACAACAAACACATTATATTTTATTTTTTAATAAAGCTTTAAAAAGGATAATAGTTTATGGCTAATTCCAGACCCTTCCTTTATGGCTTACTATTATCTGTAATTAATAATGTCTGTTGTTTGTTTCAGGTTACCTATGACTGAACCAGTTAAAAATTGTTCCTCATATATAAATGAGATGAACGGATGTCACATAAACAGTGACCATCTGAGTGTCTCTGCAGATGCCATGTTCTATATGTTTAAAGGAACTTACAAGGGCATTCCTGTTATCAACACTATCAAGGGCAAATATCCGCGTGACAATGGTACATATGTCTTCTGTGTATGCACACTGTGTATTTATCATTACAGTCCAGGTCAGCGTGTGTGATAGTGTATCGGAGGTCTTCCTGTTTTCTTCTAAATACACTGACACATGCCATTTGTTTTTGTTTCCATTGCAGTGAAACTGAAGAAACCTGAACTGAAAATCAAGAGAGATGAAAAGCAGCTGTTTTTTCAGACCATCAGATCAGATTTTGAGCAGTTTCATGAAGACTGTTTTGTCTATAAATACAGATATAGCATTTGTGATGTACCGGTGAGTTGTCAAACTAATACACATACAAACACACACTTGCTTTGAAGATTCATTTAAGAGCAGAGACATGAAATGCAAAACAACACACAGTTCAGAATTTGGGTTGTTTTCATAGTCTGTTGCAGATGAGGAAAGTATTTTACACTTTGTGGATTATGACCCGGCCTGCGAGTACAGAGCCAGTGTGCAGATCATGCTGAGAGACTCCTGTGGCAAAGGGGAGAGTGACCCGAGTGATGAAGTAAAATATGGTATGAGCTCACGTCATCTGTCGTTTATTAAATAGCTAATCATTTATAATCATCTGTTCAATACGTTTACTGTTTATTAACAGTAATAAAATATTTAAAATAATAATCATTCCTGGCAACAAATACAGGTTTTCTCTGCTCTTTCCCAGGTGAACATGATGTTTATTTACTGTATGTGCTTTCATAGGTGAGAACAGGAATCGTAATCTGCCTGTTTTACTGGCCGTCATTATCACGCCTCTCGTAGTGTCCTGTTGTCTGATTGGGTGTCTTGTGCTGCTCCGGAGGTAATGAGTAATTGTTTGTTTCTCTGCCCTGTTTTAAATAAACACATTTGTAATTCTGTAACAGTGAGCAGCAGTAAAGAGTGCATGCTCTGTAATACACTAAGAAGAAGCTGCTCTGTAATACACTAAGAAGAAGCTGCTCTGTAATACGCTAAGAAGAAGCTGCTCTGTAATACGCTAAGAAGAAGCTGCTCTGTGATATGCTAAGAAGAAGCTGCTCTGTAATACACTAAGAAGAAGCTGCTCTGTGATACGCTAAGAAGAAGCTGCTCTGTGATACGCTAAGAAGAAGCTGCTCTGTAATACGCTAAGAAGAAGCTGCTCTGTGATACGCTAAGAAGAAGCTGCTCTGTGATACGCTAAGAAGAAGCTGCTCTGTAATACGCTAAGAAGAAGCTGCTCTGTAATACGCTAAGAAGAAGCTGCTCTGTGATACGCTAAGAAGAAGCTGCTCTGTGATACGCTAAGAAGAAGCTGCTCTGTGATACGCTAAGAAGAAGCTGCTCTGTAGTTGAAGCCTCAGATTTGTAATACTGGAGGAATTTCAACAAAAATAAATTGTGACGACTCATAGTGTCGATCCTGACTAAAACTTGTACAAGAGTGCTGAACAGTTTGTATAATGTAATTTCCTGTCACGTCAGAGTGGTGGGTGAGGAGGAGGCCTTCTATCATTTCTCTGAACTGTGCCGCGTCACTCCTTCACTGTAATCTAGGCAGTGCCACCATTTGAATGAATTTACCCCAGTATCTTTGTATCACAATACAAGACTGCAGTTTTTCTGTAAATGTGAATCTTGTGACATTATTAAAAACATTTTTGACTGATGACTAGAAGAATCTAATACTGTAATACTAAAATCACTTCTCTTTCCTCAGACATAAAGATGATATACTCCCAAAAATTCCAGACCCATCTCTGTTTTTCAAAGACATGCTCAGCAGCAATATGAGAATGACAGAGGATCTAACGGTACTGTCAAGTGTCAATCATCTGTTCTTTCAGCTGTTATAATTTAGACATAAGTTCCACAAGTACTTAAGAAACTTACTCAACATACCAGCAATATCTTCATGGTTGACAGTTTTTACAAATTGAGCTTAAAGTTTTTCATGTCAATAGTCATTCTACAGTGGAATCCTGTTTCAGAGGATTCATATTCACTCTTTCTTCTCTCACCCCAGAATCCTGCAGTTGGCAGACTGTATGTGCCCATTGAAGAGAGCGTGGAAAGCAAGATCAGTCTTGAACCTGAGAGCTCTTTCCTACATAAGGGACTGTGACAATGGGCACCGATTGCAGCACTGAACTGTGACCACTGAAAAGATTCAGCAGTGATTTAAATCAGGGAAGACTCTACACTTGAAACTTAAGCTCCTGGCACAATGTCTATACAAGGAGAATGTTTAACTTGTTCTACAGCTCTGTACAGTGTCTGTCATTTTATTAGGACAGCACTGAAGCAACAAACAAGGCTCACCTGCCTGTATAATGGACTTTGACCTCACTGATTTTACTGCATTTTGCCAGTAAATTGTTCTTCTTGGCAGAGGCTTGTTTTTGAAGAATGTATTGTGGAAATAAGTGAAGCAATACACTTTCCAGGATCTGATTATCTAGTAAATGGAACCAGTGTTGTATCCACTATATATATGTCTGGAAGCCAATGGACTGTGTACAATTCAGCCCCCTATATGGAGGCTGACAGAAGAACCTGGAAAAAGGATGTATGAGCTGTGGGAATGCTGGGTTTCCTGTACACCCCTCATGCCCTTTTCTTGGCTTGTTTATATGCTGCTTTATAAAGATTTACGGGTGTTGCTAAAGGTAGTTATTAAATCAGATGTACAGTTGACATCAGACATTCACAGTTGCCAGGACCTTTAAACCGTCAAAATTATTGATATTCATTCACACAAACATTCTCAGATTTCAGTCATTTAGGATCATTATTCTATTTTACTAACTTTTTACAAACTACATTTTACTATTTTATTCGTTTTTAAGCATAATAGTAGAGAGAAGGAATTTTTATCACATTTCCAGCGAGTCAGAAGTTTACAAGCACTTTATTAGTATTTGGTGGCATTTAATTTGTTTAATGTGGTAAAAAAGTTCTGGGTAATCTTCTATGAGCTTCTTACTGTACATTGCAGGAGTTTGGTCTGTTCCAGCAACAGCCTTGTTGCTCGCACACGTCTTCTGTTCAGAACACATATTATCTATCAGATGGAGGTCAGGGCTTGTGCTGGCCAATCTAAATCTTTGACTTTGTTGCTTTTTTTTGCCTGAAGGTATGCTCATAAGTCAGACTGTATGTATATAAATACTTTGTGATGTTATTAATGTGCTTATATGCATACAAACACACAAATGACAATCATGTTGTTGGTAAAAAATGTAAAATCAAAACTGTTATATTGTGGCATGTCTGTATGTATGCTTTGCATCAGTTTTGTGAATCAGAATGTCTGAAAAATTCTATATTTTGTTATAACTGTTGGGTAGATTGCTGAGTATATTGTATTGAAACACACTGGCATACATGTAGTTAAGCATCAACTGTCTGTACTTTTATTATGATTACTAGATCTGAAAGATTGCGCTGTATGTGTTTATGACAGGTCAGGCCACAAGTAGTCACGTGTTTTAAATGATATTAATGTATGTAAAATGTAAATATTAATCGGAATATCTGATGATGCCCAAAATATAGATATATATTTTTTGTAAGTTACTTTGTACATGTTTTGCTGTTTGAATGTTTTGTGTTTTTGTATGACTGCGTTTCTTCAAGGTATACACCTAGACAGAAACTGACTTTCAGAAATAAACATACATATACTCGTATGTTTGTGTGCCTTTATATAACATAGAAGTCGTATAATACTGAAATACATTTGTACTGTATATTGAAAGAAGCTGTAGGATTGATGTAATAATAATAAGGCGCTGTTTGTTTGCGGTTTGTATACTCTGTTTTTTCGTTTTAAAATTAAGTTTTGCTTTCACATGCTGGGGAGTTACTTCCTCGCGCATGCGCACAACGCGTGCTAGTCGGCTGTTGTCTTTGCGGTGTTCAAGAGCAACTTTATTGACGCGTGGCGGCACCGACGTCGGCTTTCGTTACCTCTAGTTTTTTTAACGTCGGTCTGGTGTATCTCTAGATTTAATAGATGTGGAGTGAGCTGAAGTCTTGAGTCCGTCATGTCGGCTCTGAAGGACCAGCTGGTGACTCGCACGCCTTGCTGCTAATCGCAGCTGAAAAGCTTTGAGCTCCCCCTGCAGGCCTTCCGCTGAAGCCTCAAATGCCTACAGTATGGTCCTGATGCTGCTGCATGCTGCAGGTATACTGTATGATCGATTTGTATTGGCTCAGTCTCTGTGGCGCAATGGAATAGCGCGCTGGACTTCTAATCCAGAGGCTCCGGGTTCGAGTCCCGGCAGAGATGCAGTGCACCTCTCGGATGGGGCATGATAACCGTTTTTATTGTGTGGTACATGAAAGAAATGACTGTAAAAGCTTAGGACAGCATTGCATCCACAATGTACAAGTACAAAAGCATGCAGAATAAAAGAAACCTGTCACTATAATTGACACAATGTCTCTGTATTCGCTTAAAACTTAAAACTGTATTGCAGTTAGATGTTTACATTGTGATCACCATATGTGGTTGTTTTTGGTTAAAATGAAAACCTAATACAATATAACTAGCTAATACTAGCTATATTGTGCTATAGCTATAGTCGAATTATACAGCAAAAAGCTCTATTTTGTTGCTGGCCCATGTCTACACAAACATGTTCTCAACTCAATATGAAATATCAATATCAAACTCAAATCATACTAATATATATTTCTACAGAAATCCAAATTTATGATTTCATGGCAAAATAGTCAATTTCCTGGATTAAAATCCATTTTAATGCGTTGTTATTCGACTTATTCGACAAGTAAATAAATACATATATAAAAATATTTCATTGTTTTAGAAGGTACGACTCAGTGCTCGTTTTGTCGACGTTGCGTCCTGACAGCTTCCAATCACAGCCCACCAGATGGCGCAGCACACACAGTTATGTATTATGACTAGACTGAGAGAACATCAGTCTAAAGAAATACATCATCCCAGAGATTTATATTAACTAGATACTAGAACTAACTAACCTCTAAATATTCTTGTATTGTTCAACTGCAATTGTGCCCCTAGTTTCTGTATTGTCCATTCAGCGCCATTTCGCTACATGCATGTCGTCACAAGCTCCTCTTCTAGATCCTTCCTACAATGAAACTGAACATACTGCACATACATAAATGTGTAGGTTCGGCGAGGTTTGTTTTCTTCGCACCCGCGGGGCTCTGTTGAGATGGATGACAAGCGAACTGGGGTGGGTAAAAAGAAACAGAAGGGGAGGGGGCAGCTGCTGACGAGAGAGAGAGAGAGAGAGAGAGAGAGAGATGGGAGAGAGTGGAATGTGCCACTAATAAGAAACTGAAGCGTCGTCGAGGACGCAAGAGAGGAGGGCAGAAGAGACGACTAGTAATGCGATAAAAAGTAGTAAAGGGATGACACATATATGTAACGCGCTCATGGAAGGATTATAATCCACAAGCGGAGGGATTTTTACACTCCTCATGCGGAGATCTGAGCTCGGCTGAATCATGCAGACGCTGTTGCTGCTTCTGAGTCTGGCGTTGAGTTTTCACAGAGGTGAGACGCGCTGAATGACTGGAACGAACGACACACTTACCGTGTTACAGTGTGTGTGTGTGTGTGTGTGTGTGTGTGAGTGCAGAGGACTGTACACGCGTTCTCGTCTCTTCGGCCATTAACATGTTATATGACCGTTGCGTTTAAAGTTGACGGCGAGCCAGTTGTGTCTAGATCTGAACCCAGAAAAGCGGTGATCCGTCAGACATGCTCTTATGTTGAGAATATAATCTGGACGAGGTTTGAGGGACACACACACACACACACACACACACACACACACACACACACACACACAGACGTCCGCACAAAGAAACACTCGCTTGTTTTCTGTCTGTGGGTCACGCAGTTGATTCCAGTATCTAAACCAGCGCTGCGCACGTCTGACACTGTCAGCAATGGATTGGTCACAGATTGCCATTACATACGTTTGTCAGTACACACGGTGCGGCCAGTGCCTTTGAGCTCCAGGTGCCCATGTATTAACGTTGCCAGCGAGTTGCTAGGCGACAGTACAGAGCTCTACCTGTTCATTACAGCATCTTTTAACTGTGATCGCGCCTATGCGGACACCCTCCCTATTGTCTACCGTCACACACTGTTCACGCGTGTGTGTGTGTGTGTGTGTGTGTGTGTGTGTGTGTGTGTGGTATAGGGCGAGCAGGTATAGATCACTCCTTCATAGGTGAGGGCGTGTTTTTGTGTCCCAGTAAGGTACAGCAGATGATGTAACCGTTATCATTAGGCGACAAATCGGTGTGCGTAGCAACTTATATAATTCCAGAATCAAGAAAGAAACATAAATATTCATGGAGGAATACCTTTAAAAATGTTGTGTTGTCAGCCAGTCTGACTAAAATGCTTTAAACGTCAGAATGCGACAAGCTCAGATTTTTCGCGCTGCAATTCGCTGCATGTGTTCAATGTAACGCCATTTCAGACTGTCGCAATGTGAATATTCAGTAATACAGTGAATAAACGCATAATATGAATATTTAAAATACTGATAATGTACAACATGCATTACCGATAAAACATGTCTGATGTGAAGCTCAGAACACATTCAGTTTGTTGGAGCATTGGTACAGTAATGCACATGCGCTGATGTTATTTGTAATGATTTATTACTATTATGTCTTAAGGTGGAATAGATTAAGGTGTCAGTGGTGAAATATCACAAATGGTAACATACATCTGCTCACAGAACAACATGACTTGCAGGTAAATTGGCGCTTTTGGTGTCTGATTTAAGGGTTAACAGAGACCGTTTTGTGGTGACCTTACAACAATGCACCCATTGTTCTTCTTATTAAAGATAGGCTAGGCAGTTTCAGAGAGGCTAGCTGTAACAAGCTAGCTTTGAAAGCATAAGATCCATCAGAGCTCTCCAAGCCACACCTCCTCCAACACAAGAACACATACAGAGTTTGACAGGTAAGCAGGACATAATATCATCATTTATCATGATCATTCAGATGTCATTCAGTAAAAATGTCATTCAGAAAATCACCTACCCTCTGCTCTTTTAAAGGGTGCGTTAAGCAGCATTTTTAGTGCCTTTGCACAGTATAAACTCTAATGTAAGAACAATTATATCCAAAGACATCTTCAAAACCTTTAGACACTCCATGTACAGTCATTACCAACCCGTATGAGCTTCAGTATTATTAAGCACAAAACAGTGACATCACCATACCTTTTTGCTGTGTGTTGTGTTTATATTTACGCTTTTATCCAAAGTGATACATTCAAGTTATACATTGTGTCAGTATGTGTGCTCCCCTGGGAATTGAACACACAACCTTTGCGTTGCTAACACAATGCTCTACCAACTGAGCTATAGTAACATTTATGTGTGTATTTAGAGCGTTGATGTTATGCAGGTTTTTATTTATCTTTTTCCTAGTCTTTGGGGAATCTGTACAGCAGCACAGTATCAAACCAATGGGCTCATCATGTGTATTTGTGCAGTGTCAGCAGGATTTCTTACCAACAACACAGAGACCGATGGTTAAACAGATTTGTTTCTAAAATAAAAAACAATAGATAAAAGAGGAAACACTACATTTAAAGCTTTTTTGTAAAGTTGTGCAATGCATGCACAGAAGTAAATACTGAATTCCAGGGATAGTCATTCTTGCTGAGTTCCATCTCTAATTCACCTGAAGCAGCTAATTAGAGTCATGGGGTTCAAGTGCCTGTGTGCTAGAAGAGAATTTTGAAGTGAGCTCAGCAGGAATGTAGCTGCCCATAAGCACAGTTGTGAAAGAGAGTACCGTCTTATCCAAAACTGCTCGTGTTATTGGTAATGTGTAAAACATCTTTAAAACAGTGATTTTTGTCTTTTGGTGTAGCCTTACTGTGGCCAGTTTACAAAGTATTCCACATACTACAGTAAAGATAAGATGTTATGATAGCTGAATCTCTTTGAATTGTTGATGTTGTCCTTATGTAGTAGTGGAAGCTGCAGTGGAGTGTACTGGTGTTTGTGAAGGTAAGGCTGTAAGATATAGAGGAATTGGTGACAGGTGGGTGAAATCGAGCGACTGAATTGACAGATTTGAGTTTTTCTCTTTTCTGTTGTGGATGACTGAGAGAACTGCAGGGAAGGGGGTTTATGGCAGAGGGAGAGAAAGTGATTATTACTCATGCCTGACTGCTTTCATAGAAGAGGCCACTCTCTCTGCACCCTCTCTTTTGCTATTCCTCTCTTTCTCTCTCTTCCAGTGAATATGGGGGGAAAGTTCAAAGGCCTGATTTAAACAGGAATTTTGAACCCCCCCATGATGCCCCTGCCTATTTAAACGGTTTTGAACATGTTTCCCTTTCATTCATTCATAATGTGTTTTGTTAGAGTTAGCCTTTACTTTCTGCCTTGTTTAATATTTGTGTTCGCCCCTGCATTGCTCATCTCCTACTTTACAGAGCTGGTTTTGTGGAGGGGCCGCTTGTTCCGGCCCTCATTCTGCTTTTCATTCTTTTGTCAGTCTTCTCATTTTTCCGGCTCCCTCTTTCCATCCCCCAGTTCTTTTCCCCTTTCCTTCTCCTTAATAAGTTCCAGATGTGTTTCTTACATTCCTGTAGTCAGAGGAGGGGGAGGGGTCACAGAACGAGAGAGCGAATGAGGAGCGGAAAAAATGAAAAGAGAGAGACAGGAGGAGATGGAGTGAGAGAGACAGAGAAGCACATGAATTAAAAGAGAACACATGATGAAGAGGTACTCTGTAGACACTGATGAGATTCTCCTCTGTGTGTGTGTGTGTGTATGTGTGTGTGTGTGTTGGGAGAGGGGGGTCACACACTCCTCCCACTTTCTCCCCTCCCCCAGTGCAATGGAATGTGCTTGATGATGATGGTGGTGATGTCATTTCTCATTCTCAAGTTTCCCAGTTGGGAAGGGCCTATTAGGCAGAATTGACCAATCATCTGAAATAAAAACAAATCACAGTGTAAGTATTGTTACTGGTCGACCAGTGAGCTTATATACCAACAAATGTTAAACTATTAAACAGCTGTTCAGATGCTGTATTTCCCAGTATAAAGACATTTTAACAGGCTAGTGAGCCCTGCGTCAGGAACATCCATCACACAGTAATGACTGTTACTCATCAGCATTGCTCATCTGTGTAAGGATGTTTATGGAGATACCAACAGTCAGACAGGGAGATTCTCTCCTTTAAACTAAGAATGTCCAAAAGCCCCTCAGACAAGTAAAATAAAGGGCATGGCAGTCATTTGGTAACAAGTTTGATGTCATATTGTGTGTGTGTTTCTTGATTTTTAAAAACAATCACACACACCCACACAGAGCACATCTGGTGTTCCCAACCTCTTGATATTTATTTGAAAAGCCAAATATTTAGTTCATTGAAAAGATGTCTGTGAGGTATTAGCTAATACTTCATGCATTTGTGGACACTTGTCCAAGAATTAGCATTGCACTCTACTTTTGACCCTTGAGGTTGCCATGGTCACTGTATGTAATATTATGTCAACCTTCCCACTGTAGCCATGGCAACAATAGCTGCAACAGTGCTATACGCAAATAAAGAACATTGAAATCAACTATGCAAATGCTGCAGATCAAACTAGAGAGAGGCGCATGAGCACGGAGGAAGAGGAGGAACCAGCAAGAAATTATATTCCTATTTCAATTAAAATAGTTTCTATAGCAACAGTGGGCTGCAGATAGAGGGACAAAGAGCAAGAAAAAAGGGATGGAGGTAGAGAGAAGGACAGAAAGAGAGAGAGAAGTATGAGATAGGGTGAGAAAAGATGAAAGAATGAAAGACAAGGAGAGAAGCATCTTTTGCTGTAGGTTTTTTGCATACGTCAGCTGTTGCTATGGCGATGCAACACATTGCGCCAATGAAAGTGCCTGATTTTTGGAGAGCCAAAGAGCAAAGCATGAAGAGAGAGACATTACGACATAGGGTACATTTAAAAAAAGCATTGAGGTAATGACAGGAGTAAACACAGTATAAATATGAGGATAATTCATCAACAACAGAACACATGCATAACTCATGTCGTCTGAAAATAGATATGGCCAGCAAAATCATTTTGGTGTTAAAAGTTGTGTTGTTTGTTCAGGTGTGACTAGTGTAGGTAAAGTGCAGGTGTGTTGTTTGTTCAGGTGTGAGTAGTGTAGGTAAAGTGCAGGTGTGTTGTTTGTTCAGGTGTGACTAGTGTAGGTAAAGTGCAGGTGTGTTGTTTGTTCAGGTGTAAGTAGTGTAGGTAAAGTGCAGGTGTGTTGTTTGTTCAGGTGTAAGTAGTGTAGGTAAAGTGCAGGTGTGTTGTTTGTTCAGGTGTGAGTAGTGTAGGTAAAGTGCTGGTGTGTTGTTTGTATAGGTGTAAGTAGTGTAGGTAAAGTGCTGGTGTGTTGTTTGTTTAGGTGTAAGTAGTGTAGGTAAAGTGCAGGTGTGTTGTTTGTTTAGGTGTAAGTAGTGTAGGTAAAGTGCAGGTGTGTTGTTTGTTCAGGTGTAAGTAGTGTAGGTAAAGTGCAGGTGTGTTGTTTGTTCAGGTGTGAGTAGTGTAGGTAAAGTGCAGGTGTGAGTAACTGCTTTCTGCTCCAGTACAAGCATGTTTTCCCTGTTCAGACACTTCTGTTGTCTGATAGAGGGTAACATATGATGTCATAGTGGAGTCTCTGTTACTCTGCATGTGGAGGAATTATCTGGGATTTTTATGTACAGGGTTCTGTTTGGATTCAGAGCTGCTTCTAAAGATAATGGGGACAGACTTTTGTCTTTGTTTCTTATTTGTGGTCTTGGAGAAAAATGTAAAAGAACATTTGACAGAAGCTTTTATCCAAAGCGACTTACATTGCATTATACTATACATTGTTTCTGAGTATGTGCAATCCCTGGGATCGAACCCATGCTTGTTAACATCATGCTCTAACCACTGAGCTACAGGAAAGCTTTTGAAGATAGCTTTCCTGCATTAGGCATAATGCAGGAAACATGCAGGAACAAACATGCATTAGGTGTTTGTTTAAACTGTAGAGGATGGAAAATAATACAAATCTCAGAATATTAGTGTTCTCTTTTAATGAGTGACATGTCAACAACAAAATTACAGTCACATTACAAGAGTCAAGCTTTGGGCTGTAGCTCGGACTCAGAATCCAGGCTTTTGTCACTATATAATCCTGATTTGTTTAACAAGACCTTTCTTTGAATATGATCCACAGAGTTCTCCCTGCTTATTGGGAAATGGGCTTATCCATTTTTGTCTCTGTTCATGAAGGGTTTATCATGATTAAAAAGACAATCTCATTCTGTGTTGCACATTTCACATTGTAAATACATCTGAAGGCATTTGACTAGATCCACTTCATGCTGAAGTGAGAATCTGTAAGGATAAATGTGAATTTTCGGCTGCTCTCTGGTCAGTTAAGTGGCGTGTTCTTGACACGAGTGTGGTATGTAAATGTGGTCAGAGTGTGTGTGTGTGTGTGTGACCACATCTTTGTGCGGTCAGGACATTGGCAGTGTGGCACCGACTGCTGCTGGTACTCTGAGACTCCGAAAATCAGGACACTCTAAATTTGTCACTGCAGCATAACCCACATAATGAAAACTATACAAGCCCCCACTCTCTCTCTCTCTCTCTCTCTCTCTCTCTCTNCACTCTTTCTCTCTTCCTCATTAACTTTCTCTTACTTTTTCACCAGTCATGTCTCTTACTACATCTCTCACTGTACTGTATTTATGTCCGTCCTCATCTCCCGTCTCTTTCTCTCTCTCTCTCTCTCTCTCTCTCTCTCGTCCCATATACTGAAACCCTTTATTATAGTGAGAGAAAAAAATTCATATTCCAATCAGCTGACATCAGGTGCTGACTTAGAAGATTTAAAAAGGTGGAAATTTTATTTTATTAAATCTTTAAATTGAATGTCTTTAGGCCCTTTTACAAACTAATTGTGAAAAAGTGAAATGAATATGACAAAAAGAAAGAAAAAATTGTATGTAAAATTGAAGCATTCATCTCTGATTTTATTGTTGATTTGAAATTTATTATGGAAATGCAAAAATCCATTCAGTTAGTTTTCGGAGAATAGCAGCCTGAGTGAATTCCAAACATGGTTCCAAAAAATGAACCATTCCAAAAATGAAACCATTTTATGCAGTAAAAGTGCATTACTTTACATAGTAAACATAGTACTTTACATAGATGATGGATGTAACCCAGTAGACTGACACACTGGAGGTGCTTGTGGCCTAATGGTTAGAGAGTTGGGTCTGGTTCGATTCTCAATGTTAGCAGGAAATGACTGAGGTGCCCTTGAGCAAGCCATGTTTCCCCAGTTTCTCCTTGGGCACCACCTTAGAGATGTGTTTTGTTAAAATCTCAAAATCTTTAAAAACAGTATAAAAGCGATGCTTTATCAAGCACCAGTCATAAAACAGTAACTAACACTAACAAGGCAGCCTTAAAATACAGTGTTACCTGGACTGTTTCTCTTGTTTGACTTCATTCAAGTTCATCCAAAATGATCCCAGATATTGTATGAAAAGAGGGGAGGGGAGAGACAGGGTCAGGGGGACGAGCGGACATATGCCAGTTGTTAAGAAACTGAGAGAGATGAGGACCTGCAGAGGAATGCTAGAGGGACGAGAGAGGGGAGAGAGAGAACAAGAGAGGGCCAGAGGGCTGATATTTAATGTGATAAATGGAATGTGACAGGCCGTCTCCAAACCCCCTCCAACCAGAGAGGAAGAGCACAGAAATAGAAGGCAGGGCTGAGGAGAGAAAAAATGCATTAGAAAAGAAAGAAAACTGGAAGTAATTGTGCAAAAATGACAAAACGTCTGTTCTTGTTCATTTTACCCCAAACTAACAACACTGTGTTAGATGATGGTGTTAACAGGGATCTCGTGAAAAGAGAAGATAAAGAAAGAAAGACAGGAAAGAACCGAGGTAGCAAACTGGAGAAAATGTTCTGAGCAAAGAGAAGAATGCTGGAAAATATGAGTTTCAGTCCAGTTAAAGAGACACAAGTCAAGAGTCTCATTGTAAGTCAGCTGGACTCCTGCTTGTCTGCAGTATCAGATATGATGCTTGTGTGTGTCACAAATAGACAGTGACTCTGTCAAGAAATGTCTCTGGAATGTGGTGTTAAAGGACAAAGTCTTTCAAAGAACCTCATTGACTTTAAAAACCAATTGTGAAAGTGAAAATGCTGAACAGATGTGTTACTCTTTTAGTCATTATGTTTACATTTAATCTCATGTTTAACTTTACTGCTAAATCATTTCATCTCATGTTTAACTTTACTGCTAAATCATTTCATCTCATGTTTAACTTTACTGCTAAATCATTTCATCT